>SNQJ01S0040509.1:55806-65811 GCA_010110895.2 Picea sitchensis | reverse complement strand
CAGTCAAGTCGATATTTCTGAAACATAACATTATGCAAACAGAATATGATCCTTTCTCCTTCTCCTCCCTTCATTATATAGAATTTCCCACTTCCTCTCTTTCCTCAAATCTCATTTAATTAAAGTTTTTAAAATAATTTCCTAAAAATTTCTTCTCTGTAGAAGTGTCCACCATCCCCTACATTCCTCCATAAATTAATTTATTTAATTAAGTAATTATCTTTATTTCCCTCAGCCACCTAGAGTTACTCCTAGAATCACTCCTAGGTGTCCCAAAATTCCCAACAGGTTTTAAATTTTTTCCCTATTATGAAATTGCTAATTGAGTTTAGAATTAGAAAGCTCTTAAATGTAGATTCTTTACTAAGTTGACTTCCTGCTTTTTCCCTTAAGTTCCCCTTTTTCCTTTTTATGTTACCTCTTTTCCCTAGTTTCCTATTTTTTTTATTTTCCCTCTTTCCCCTTTTACTTAGAACTCAAAAAGGCAGGTGTGGAATATAACCCCTTTTCCCTTTTATCATTAATTTAGTATCTTTTTAAATTATCAAAAGACAAAATAATTAATTCCCTCTTTACTTTTTATATCCATAGATTTTATTTCTTATGAACAATCTAATTTCTTAATCCCTTCATGTTACACAATTTTATGAAGATCATAATTATTATTTAAGTGGCTTTTATTTTAAATTTTATTATTTTATTTTATTTTATCTATATATTTATTTTTTATTTTTTTTGGTAGACAAAATTTTACCCCTAGCGAAATTTTAGACTTAGAACTTATATTTGGTATTGGGCGACATTTAATTAGGGAAATTGTTTTTAAAATTTCTTAACATGTTATTTGTCTTAGGGCCATCTAGGTTCATCCCTCTATCATCATCAATGCGACGTTCCCTTCAGGACACACTAGGTACTCCAAGGGTGCCACTCGCCTCATCTATTCGTTTGTGCGACGTGCTCTTCAGGATGCACCGCGTGCTCCAAGGGTGCCACTCGCCTCATGTGTTCCTTTGCGCGACGTGCCCTTTAGGATGCTCCACGTTCTCTAAGGGTGTCACTCACCTCATCTGTTCCTTTGCACGACATGCCCTTCAGGACGCACCACATGCTCCAAGGGTGCCATTCGCCTCTTGACTGATTGGTATACATCAATAACCCTTAGAGTCAACAGTCTGCTAGATGAACTTGTGGGAGACTAAGGGATTCTAAGGAATAATTCCCCCACCTTATTGCATGCCCCTTAGAATCATCGTGAGTGATTGTTGCAGTCTTCTCTCATGGCATCGTGGGTCCTCTCGAACTAGGTAATCGTTAACCTACATTTCGAGCCACGACGGGAGTGTTAGTAGGCTGTGGCAGGGCTGTTGTCCACACCTCTCCCTCAACATCTCTGATAGTCGTGTGTGACCCCTTTAATCCATATGTGAGTCTGGTCAACAAGCTATCGTCAACATCCATCATCAACAAATCATGTCAGAACATATCCATATCATATCATCTAGTCATATGAACTAATATCAGAGTAAAACAATCAAACCCCAATGACGCACTCCCTGACTCGATCCAGAGTCCAAGGGGTTCCATTGGTGCCTCTGCATCCTCAAGTTCCAAAACCCTGCACACTCAGTAAAACCGAGTCAATAACACCTGTCTATGTCAATGTAGTAAAACAACATGTCATTTTCCCATAACACATCATAATCAAAGTCAAATATCTTAATAGCATAATAATTTGGATCACTTGCGAGCAAGTGTCCTCAAAGAATAAGTTCACTCAGTGCGCCAGAGTGGGATGTTACAACAATACCTATTGATGCTTCTTTCGCACAATATTTTCATACTCTAGATATTTCTTATGTTCCACAATATCATAACAATGTTGTCTTCATTGCAGAAACTTCTCATATTCCAAAATATGATCATGTTCAAAACCTAGATTCAAATGACAACCCTCAGTATTATACAAATGGAACTCCTAAATTGCAACATGAAGGAAGGTTGGAAAACCTTCGTGGTAGAGTTCTCGAAGACATTCGAAATATAGGGCTATCTAAATTTGTGGGTGAGAGTAATTTTCTTGCCAATTTCGTTGATAATTTGCAACCATTATCTGTTGTTGTTGGATCTATGTCTCCTCTCCCAAATTTTCAAGCTAATATCCATCCACCAACAGAATCAATTAGAACTATTTCACTTGGAACAACTAAGGTATTCGAGTGCTATAATTCTTTGTCAAATTTCTTCAACAACATTCGTTATATAGATTACTAAAATTAGTAAATTAACACTTTATTTTCTCCTTATTTGCAGCACACTAACCATTCCAATAGAGGTATAGAACTCAACGACCAATATATTCCAGCAAAACATGTTCAAACTCAAGGGGAGCCTTCTCATAACCATGGTCCATGTGAATCAGGACCATCTTATTCGCAATATAATGTAATTGTTCGTCATCTCCATTCCTTTTTTTATTTTTCCTTCTCTTGTAAATTAGTAAGCTCAAAATTAAAATTTCTATATCTTTTTTTACTAGGACACCATTATATGCAATCAAGATAGAGATATGCACTCCATAAATTCAAGGGAAAGAAATCTTGGAATCAATGCAACAATTCCTCTTGGACCAAATTTGGGTAGGGCCTCTGACATTGGTACTGAACATGCTCTGTTGTCTAGAGATCATATCCATCAAGTGAATCAACCTACTTTCCATCAATTTCATACCAACATGATTGAAGTTCATAAAAAATCTCGAGCTAAGATTGAGAGCCTCTCTATTGTGCAAATGTTCCATGTTTGTCATGAGTCTTATCCTAGAATCAAATTTTTGAGAGGGTCTGAAGGTCCTATGTGCAAAAGGTGAAAATATGAGTGAGGTTCCCACTGTTTCTCTCACTGGAATAACATGGATGAAGGTGACCAACCTCATGTTATAAATGTTCTTACCCAAGTTGAAGAGATGTTAATAGCAAGGGTTAATCCAAAAATGCAAGTGACACATGCTCGTGGTGGGAAATATAAATATAGTGGTCACACATTTATCTTTCCACAAGATATTTCCACGATTGTAAGAAACCTTCCACGACGTGTTGAATATCTTGACATGCTAATTGTTAGGAGACACAATGCACAATCTAAACATTATGAATGTTATGTAAAGATATAACGAGTTTTGGATGCATTGTGTTACAAAATTCAAATGGATAAATATTACATGGATGTTCAAATTCACATGGATTCACTGGCTTCTCTCCCTAAAAGGCCAACAAATGTGTCAAGTAGGCTTAAACTTGTTCATTGTGATATTCACGAAACAAGGACTAATGTTGTTGACAATCAATCGCTGGTTCATGATCGTTTTCATGCTCATCTTTCATCTTTTGTTTCCTGACTACCCAATGAAGGGAGAGAAATGGAAGAAATAAGAACATTCATTCAAAGTGCAGATTCCACACCTATTGAATGATTGGGCTGGCCAAACATTAGTTTGTCTCCCATCAATGAATATAATACACAAGGTTTATTGGACATGGCTTTCCCCACATTATTCCCCACTAGTGAGGCTGATTGGTTTCATCTTCGTATTCGTAACATGAATATGGATTGCATCTTCTCACATTCTTTGATCAGAGATTTTAAATCCATCCAAGGTTTCCTTATTTATTATTGAACATGATTATGTGCCATCGTAGCCAAGAAACTATTGTAGTATTTGTAAATAAGAATATAGATGATAACTCACCTACAACAATTCTAGACTTGCGGCAACAAATCATTGATTTACCTCACAATAAGTTGGTTGAGCATCTTATGCGTTTTGGTTCTACTCTTCAAGGCACAAGGGGATAATGGACAAAGTGTCGTGCTGAACTCACTAACATGATTACTCAGTTGGGTTGTACAACATTGTTTTTTACTTTGAGTGCAGCTGACACAAAGTGGCCTTACTTACACAATGTCATGCCCAAAAATGCACATTCGCGTCGTTTAAATGAACATCGTAAAAAAATTGAAAATTTCATCGAGTAACTGCATCTTGTTGAAATGTATATGCATAAAAGATTTCAAATCTTTGAGGAAGAACTCATAAAAAAATATCTTAAAGCTAAATACATTTGGTATAGGTTTGTTTTGATGGATTTCTACTTTTTTTTTTACCTTAACATTCCTCTTGTACTCTTCTAGATATGTATACTAACTTTATATAATATATATACTTTTTTTAGGTATGAGTGACAACATAGAGGTTCAACACACGCACATGGTTTCTTGTGGTTGGAAGGTGCACCAAACATGGACACATTGGATTGGTCAAACCCTTCTAATGTGCACACTACAAAGACATTCTTTGATAAATTTGTAACAACATGGAATCCACGTGATATTCATCGGCGAAACATAGTGGTTCCTCGAAGCTTAAATGATGATCCATGCCTATTAAATTATTTTCCTTAAATGTTGGTAGAAAGCTTTTCAAGAAAGTATCAAATGATCCCCATCAATTTTCATCTCCAAATAGTTTTCTTCAAATATATCAAAATCAACCTTCATTTGTTGATCATTTGTCTATGATAGAAATAGCAAGATCTTGGACCTTTCATGGAAAACATAAAAACGAACCATGGAGACATAGAGATGTTCATGCAATTGTTCGAGTTTGGCCACATTTTTATTCTATTCCCAATGAGGATTATAATGAATTTGAGACTTTCTGTTGGACTAAGTTACTTTTGTACAAACCATTTCGTAATATTTCCATTGATATTGTCCTCTCCAGTGAAACAGTGATTGAAAATTGGTGGAATTTCTGATATCAAGCATGGCATGTTGATCGTTCCCCTATACCTTCTAATACTGTTGATGAAGATGAAGATTCCCATGAAAAATAAACCATTGTTGAAGACAATTTTGAAGAATGTAAAGTTTTGTCTCGCTTGATGCCTCCAAACAATATCACAATTTTTGACCTTCAATTGGGAACAATCGATGGTTTCAAATGATGTTTCCATTGAAGCAATAGATTTTATAAAAAATTCCAAATCTAGGGGTGATATTGTTGAAAATTCTCTTTCCACAATTCCTTCACCAACATCTTTTTCACAGAAACAACGACAAGACTTTGAGATCATATTACGACACTCAGTTGAATATGAAAATTGTGAACCTCTTCACATGATTATACAAGGCACTTCTAGCACTGGAAAGTCTTTTCTTATTCACTGTATTTCTCATGCTCTTTATTATTCAATATCTAATGGCCATAGTCCATTGCTTTTACTTGCTCCGGCATGAATAACTTCTTTTAATATACATGCGAAAACAATACACTCCACTCTAAAAATTCCTATCAAAGATATGAGACCACCACAAGGACAATCTCTTGCAATATTTCAAGAAGAAATGAGGCATATTCGATATATTTTGATTGATGAAATGAGATTTCTAGGACCAAGATTATTCATACAGATAGATTCTCGATTACGAGAATCATTTCCCGATAAAAAAACTTCTCCTTTTATTGGTAGATCCATCATTCTTGTGGGTAACCTTGGTCAATTGCCTCCTGTCAAAGATAAACCTTTGTATGCAGGTAATACAGTAGAGAAAGTTTTATGGAAAAACTTCAACAGTGTTGTTACTTTGGATACAATATTTCAACAATAAGGAAATCATCCAAGGCAAGCCACTTTTCGACAACTCTTGAATAACATAAGAAACATTGAACCTGCTATTGATGATTGGGATCTTCTTATGTCACGGGTTGATATGAATATTCCTCGATCAGAAAGGAATTTATTTCATTCAAAAATTCACTTGTTCCAACCAAATGATTTGGTCATCTTTCATAATAGACAAATGTTAAAGTCATTAAATACTCTAATTGCATGATCTATAGCTGAGCATACAAGATGGGCTGGAATTGTTGGTGTTGATGATGATCAACTAGAACGTGAGGTTTGCTATGGCTTGGTCAACATGTCATGTTGACATGTAACTTATGGGTTGAAGTTTGTTTAGTTAATGGTGCACTTGGTTACATTCAACAAATTTACTATAGCCCTGGTACAAAGCCACCCTAGCTTCCAATGTTCACTAATGTTCTTTTTGATAAGTACATTAATGTTCCTTTCGACAAAAATAATTTCATTATTGTTCCCATCACACGTGTTACAAGAAGAAATCATAAACAAATTCCTCTAAAGATGGCATGGGCCCTTACTATACACAAATCACAGGGGTTGAATTTATATCGAGCTACTATTGATATAGGAAAGAAAGAGTGTCAAGGGTTGACCTTTACATCGATATCAAGAATGAAATTGATAGATGGTTTGCGCATATCTCCACCTTTCTCTTTTCAACGTTATTCCAAGATGAGAAATAGTGATTATGTTACTATTAGGAAGAAAGAAGAGCAACAGTTACACTCCTTATCATTGTAGCACCCCATGTAAGTACTTTATCTCTTCATAAAATGTGTATGTTTTTTTTTTTTTTTGTCGTTCGTAGTTACTATTCTTCTATTAATCTTTTCTTCTATATTTTTTTATATGTTTTATACCTTTAGTACTTTCCTTTTACTATGTCTATAACAAAAACATATAATTATTTATATTGTTACATTCATTTACTACTAACGAGTAACATTTCAATAATCATATTATTACGCACATGGAAATAAATGTTAAGATGTCTCTCCTATGCATAGTTGGACTCTCCTATATGTAATATTTCATGCAAATGTTTTTTGTAATTGACGAAGCAAATTTTAAAAATTTCCATACACACATTCTATTTCTATTTCATCTCATAGCTTATTTATTTTTGTTTTTCAAATCCTATAGTTATGGACAACTCATATGCTTTGAAGTTTGGTTTTTCTTTGCATAAAATAACGCAACATGAGAATTTTATTCATGGCATTCAATCTATGGTCACCAACCTACACGATGAACCTTTCGACTTATTTGATCCATCTTTGCAGTTCTTTTCTACACTAAAGGAAATTATACACACATATATGGATATATGTGATAGGGAAGCGGGAAGACATTTGAGAAAATATTGGCTTCATAGACAAAATGGTCATGGTCAAGTCGATCTTAATTGGTGTTGTCGATGCCACCAATCTGGTTGCATATTAGAGTAAGATTTTGAAAATTTTATCGGATTTAGATATTTTCATATTTGGAAACTTCATTTTTTAAAGTCTAAACATAAATATGTTTTTATGCAATGTTTTTGAATCTACATATTTTATCCCTTTACTTCTATGTTATCGAATGTTTTTGAAACTGATCAAACTTGTTGTTTTGATTATACATTATACTCCTAATTATTGTTGTATTTTTCTAAACTAGGATTATGGACAACATAGATTTTTCAATATTTATTTGGGCTCTATATAAAATCGTCAAACAAGAAGAATACTTTACTCTTTTAAAAAATTTCATCTCTCTCAGAACTGGTATAAAGTGTCACATATTTGACAATACACTTCATTTTCTATTAAGGCTGAAGAATTCAATGTTGCGACTACAACATATTTTTGAAATGATTGGTGTTGATGTAAAATCACCTTCCATTTATCATGGACCGATATAGTCTTTATATAGTTGTTGAGTAAAATTGTAATGAAGAGAGTTT
Organism: Picea sitchensis; assembly: GCA_010110895.2. Taxonomy (NCBI): domain Eukaryota; kingdom Viridiplantae; phylum Streptophyta; class Pinopsida; order Pinales; family Pinaceae; genus Picea; species Picea sitchensis. Next base: position 58,158 of record SNQJ01S0040509.1, on the reverse strand, counting down.
ACAAAATTTTGAACAAATATTTTCTTAAATTTGAAAAGAGATTTTCTTATTATATTTCTTAACTTTCATTCACATGTTTGTTTAATATCAATTTCTGAAAAATGAAAATATCATATAACCTTTTGGATGAAAATATGATATGACCTTTTGACCTTTTGGAAATTCTTCTTTCATGCATTGCTATCTTTTTTATTTCTTATATATATATATATATATATATATATATATATATTCTACCCTTGTACAAGGAAATACCATTTTTTTTACTAAAAACAAATGTTTAAAGGTTCATCAACATTAACAATGCAACACAACTCAAAAGTGATGGATGCAAAAAAGTCATAGATTTTATGATGGTGCAATTTATAAGTTATATGATCCACATGTGCCATTAATATATAGAAAGAAAATTCACAATGTTCTAAGGGATAAAATCTCAATACTAAGATCTCAATACTATGATCTTACTCACACCATAATATATTATGTATATATGGATGCAAATAAGTCATAGATTTTTTGATGTTGCAATTTATAAATTACATGATCCACATGTGGCATTAAGATTGCAACACAACTTTAACTAATATTTAAAGTGAAAATGAAAAATGCATCCCTGAATGAAAGGATTTTATTGACACCACAATGATGAACTTTTCCCACTTTCCCAATGTCATCATCATTTCCCAATGTCTCCATCCAACACTTTCTGGTCAACGTTGCATTAGGACGAATATTTCCCAACGTCACAATGTAACTTTAAAAATATATTTTTAGGGTTTTACTTTATAAATACTTTATACCTTATTAATGTATTATTTGATAATGTATTATAATTTATTACTCCATTAATATATTAATTATAATTTCTTTATAATATATTAAACATATTAATATATTAGTTTTTTAATAATGTATTATAATTTATTTATAATATATTAATGTATTAATATATTAGTTTTCATATATTTATAATTTCTTTTAACCATCTAACGATTTTTAGTCAACGTTGCATTATGACAAATATATCTCATTGTCGCATTGTGATGTGCATTTTTCAACGTCACAATGTGACTTTAATAACATTTTCCAATGTTGCATTCTCACGTGCATTTTCCAACATCACAATGTGCCTTTAATAATATTTCCCAATGTCGCATTGTGACATGCATTTTCCAATGTCGCAATGTGACTTTAATAATATTTTTTTAATGTTTTATTTTATTAATAATTTATACTTTATAAATGCATTCTTTATTAATATAAAAATACTTGACTAGTACTACATAATTATATATATTATTAATGTATTAATATGTTAATTATAATATATATTTTTTAACATTTTAATCATTATGTACTACATTATTATAATGTATTAATGTGTCAATGTATTATTGCAATATTAATGTATTATTACTTTATTAATCTTATTATTTTATAAAGTATTATTTTATTATTCTATAAATAGTTTACTACTTGTTTAATACTTTAATGTAATATAATATTAATATTTATTTTTATTTTTTGAGACTTAATATAGTTTAAATATTTTATTGTATCAATTCTTTATTTATGTATTATTATTTTATTAATGTTTTGCTATATAACATTATTAATTTTTTACTCTAATACATTAATAATTAATTAATTTTTTATTTATTATTGTATATATACTTTATTATTTATTATTTATGAATACATTAATGTATTAATTAACAATCTATTTTTAATTTATTATTTTATTATTTTATTAGTGTATTAATATTTTGATATTGTAATTTGTATAAATATATAAATAGAATTTTAATATATTACTAATATATTAATTTTTTATTATTACATCTATAAAGTAACACGAGTCTTAAGGAAGAAACTCCTCTTTGAGATTCTCGTTACACCTATTATTCTTTATGGATGTGAAGTGTGGGGATGTAGTATCTCTCGTGAATCTTCTAGAAACATGGAGAAAATACAAAAGAATTTTATAACCTATAATCTCAAAATTAAAGGAAATACATCTTATCCCATACTCCTCTTAGAAACAAGCCTCTCCCCCATTGAGAGCATGGCTATGCCTAGATACCTAATGTATAAGAACAAGTTAAACAACATGGAAGACAAGAGACTACCTAAAATTGCTTCAAAATCAAGTCATAACCAAGCGAGGATGGCATAAAGACGCCCGGTCTTGGCTAAACTATTGGGGAATTATGGAAGAAACCATTTTGCAGAATAAAGATACTATTAAAAAAAATGTCAAATCAAAATTTAAGGAGAAAATGTGGTGTGATAAAGAGTTAGAGGAAAAAATAAAATTAAGGTATTATAAAGATGTAACCAACCCTAATC
>SNQJ01S0040509.1:958-46963 GCA_010110895.2 Picea sitchensis | reverse complement strand
GGAAGGAGCAGCGAAGGGTTTAAGCGCAAGTGCACGGAGAACCATTCCCATCGCTCATCAGAAAATCGGGATTGGCAAGGGCAAGGATTCCATGCACATTGAAATCACGAAGGGCGATTTCCCGATTTGATCGAGGCCGTTCATCCGAGCGCGGACAGGTGGCACAAATCTCGAGTCTCGGACTTTCGGCACTCGGGGTGTCCAAGAGCAAGAACCTTTGTATCTTGGATTCGCGATCCGCGAAATCCCGAGATTGACGTGGCAGCGTGGGACCACGAAACTCACCAGAGGACAGGTGGCGTACGGTCGGAGTTTCGGGGTTCGGGGTTAGGTGGTGCGTGCAAATTGTGTTCGCGTGAAACGCGAACTCCCGAAGTCCGAACTCCCGACATCCGAAAGGAAGAGCATTGACTCTTCGGGCCCGGGAGAAATAGAAGGTCCTGGTGGGCGCAGACGGCTCGGTGAGGGGCAGGTTGCGTCAACAAGTCTAATGTAACAAGACTTAATAGAATTTTTTTCTTCTAAAAAGATCTTCCTACAAAATGTTCTTTAGAAGACAAAATCACTATAAATAAGAGTAGAAGGCATCGAAAAGTCTTGTCTTGAGAATTATTGTAATAAGAGCTCCTAGAGGTTTTCCCCTTGGAGAGGCAATTTAACTTTGATTTCTATCCATAATGGTACCATTGTTGGTGTTATTACTATCCATATTTTGTTGTTTCACTAGTATTTGTTGTAATAATTTTGTTTCCTCTTTACATAATACATCTAGTACCTTACAAGTGGTATCAAAGTACTTTCCTCTGCAAAAAAATTTGGAAATATTTTTTCTAAGTAGAGACATGTTCTATTAGCATCTTTAAAGCACAAATATATGTTGTTTGGGGTAAAACTATGACTCGGGAACACTACATGCAGGACATACAAACTTTTTAATGGGTAACTCAAAAAAAGCATTTCACCTTGTTGGAAACCTTTGTAACCCATGTTTGTATCCCTTTGAGTAGTACTGCATCAGACAACACGTGTACGCAAACATCACTCCCACGTACCTTCAAGTATACATGGAGTCCCCTAGGTCTCCTGAAACCATCTTTAGCTGAGTGTATCGACCACGTAATTTCTATAGTGGCACCAACAATAACACTTAGGAAGATCAATCTCTAGTACCTGGGTAATCGGGTAGTACAGATAAAGGTACAATCAAGTCTCCTTAGTTGGTTCCTTGAGATATTTGGTCGAGTACTATTGTTCGACCCTGCACATGTATCAAAGATCTATAACATAGGGAAATTTCTTGTCTCAATGAACCTTGAAAACCCTAACCCTTGGGAAAGGAACAAAATATAAAAAATAGAGAGGGGCACTTTTACTGCACAGCCCTACCTCCTACATCCATGTTGCAAAATTCCTACACAATTTTTCTGTTAACAATTTGGACATTATTTCACTATAGTATTCTTCAAGCCAGAGTGTAACTTAGGAACCCTTATTCTGGACCTATCATATTGGATTCCCCTCTTCACCCCGATCATTATGGTACCTATCACTTGTAAGTTTTCTTTTCATGGAACCACACACCCTTGCCAATACCCTTATTATCCACCTATCCCAATTAATTCCTCTCTTCACCCCGCCCACTTTGGTACTCCGCACATGTAACCCTTTTTTTGTGTGAACCCACTTGCCCATTTTTTCCTATTCACAAATGGCTCTCACACACAACCAAGAACTCACTTCATTGATTGCAAACAACACCTATAACAAGTAGGACATAACAAAAAATCAACTCCAACCTTGCCTCCCTCATTTCCTCTGTCCATACCCTCAAGGACCAATATTCCACCATTGAATACAAACTCAACTAATTGATGAGTCAATCCATGAACCCTACCTCCTCTAAACAACCTTCCTAGTATGAATATGTCGACTCTTCCCATTTCCAAGACCTTCATTCCAATAACCTTCATCGAGAAAAGTGTCTTCCCATAATTGAGGTGAACAAATCTGATGGATTGAATCCCATGCAATGGGTCACTCAAATGGAACATAATTTCTCCTTGAGTGACATTATTGATGAGATGGAAAAACTTCATTACAATGTCCTCTATCTCGATCATGAATGCTAGAAATGGTGGAAATGGCATAAAAATCCATGCCAAGGTTATGTTGTGTGGACACAGTTTGTTTTCAATCTTTATGAATGCTTTGACATTGACACCCACCATTTGGGTCGTTTGACCAAGTTGAAACAATATTTCATAGTGGAATATTTTATAGTTTCCTTTGAGCACTTGTCTTTCATAACAGAGGGCATGCTTGATTCCTTCTATAGGGAATGCTTTATCAGTGGAAAGAGGGATGAAATTCGAGCCTAGGTCCTAATGGATCACCCCTAGACTTGTTTGGAAGCTACTAAATGAGCCAAGAAAGAACAAAATGTTGTTTCATCCTAAAACAAAAATCCCTCCTTCATTCCTCTCCCTAGACCCACCGATCGCACCCCTCCTTCCACTTATCTCAAGATATAGAAATTAACTAGAGAACAAATGGTTGAATACCAACTCAAGGGTCTTCGTTATAATTGTAATAAAAGATTATTTTTGGGGAAAAAGTATAAGTAACATAAGTTTTTTATGGCCATTTCCAAGGATGTTTCTTACGAGGATGCCAACGTTTCCCTATGGAAGAGCTAACCCCAGTAGGTGATCCACTGATTTCATTGAATTCCCTCACTGGATTCTCTACTCCCGTAAACCTTAAGTTAATTGACTAAATTAACCATAGGAAAGTAATCATCCTGGTTGATAGTTGCAGAACCCATAGTTTGTTTTATCGCTGCATTTTAGTGTAGTCAACAATTTTCAAATCATGATTGTCAATTGTGGTTCCATGAAATGTGGAGGGTGTTTTGAAAATGTGCACCTACAATTTGGTCAATACCACCTGAAATCTCATATTTTTTCTATCGACATGGGATATTGTGACATTATGCTTGGTGTTGAGTGGTTACACACTCTCGACCCCATCACCATGGATTTTAAATAATTAACCATGAAATTTCAACAGGAGGGACAATAGTATAAGTTCCAAGGAATCATAGCAGGATCGCCCAAGATCATTACTTCCCACCTAGTGTAAAATCTAGTTAAAAAAGGTCATTCTGGAATTATTTCCCAACTCCATTCAATTCAAGACATTAAGATACCCTCTATAGATCCTAACCTCCAATCCATACTATTGCAACACCAAGTTGTTTTTAACACTCCTCATGGACTTCCCCCTTCCCATGGTGTCCATGATCATTCCATTCCCCTATTATTATCCTGTAGTCATGGTACTCAAAAAATAATGCACTTGGCACATGTGTCTTTATTTTTGTGCCTTGAACAAACTCACAATCAAATAAAAATTCCTCATTCCTATCATTGATGACCTTTTGGATTAATTGAGTGGTGCTCAGTACTTTACCAAACTTGATCTTCGTTATAGATACCAAAAACCAGATATGAAAGGGGAAGACATTCCCAAGAATACATTTAGAACTCATGAGGGTCACTATGATTTCTTGGTCATGCCCTTTGTCCTATGTAATTCCCCCTCCACTTTTCAAATTCTCATGAATCATGTCCTTCGTCCTTTCCATCAATTTGTCTTAGTTTTCTTCGATGATATTCTCATCTATAGTAAAACTTGGAAATCCCATCTTGTTCATGTGGATCAATTTAGACATCTACTATCTAAGCACAAAATGTTTCTCAAATAGTCTAAATGTGCTTTTGAGCCTCCGAATTTGAGTACTTGGGTCATATTTTCTGCAAGGATGGTGTAAGGGTGGATCCTAAGAAAATTGAAACTATTAAGGATTGGCCTTGCCCTAAAACTCTTAAAATATTGCATGGTTTTCTAGGTTTAATGGACTATTATCATAAATTTGCTCAAAATTATGGAAAAATTACAACTCCTCTCATTGCTTTACTAAAAAAGAATGCTTTATGTTGGACTCCCATAGTCAATCAATCCTTCCATGCCTTGAAAAATGATATTTCCATGAATCTTGTCCTGGAACTACCAAACTTCACCAAGATTTGTTTCCTAGAATGTGATGCTTCAATGAAAGGAATTGAGCCAATCCTCATGCTAGATGGCCTACCTTTTTCATTCACTCAAAAACAATTTTTGAAATTCCATTTGGACCAATCAACCTATGAAAAGGAAATGTTGGATATTATGCGTGCAGTGGATCTATGGCGTCCTTATCTATTGGGGTAATTCTTCCAAATTAAAACTAATCATTGTATCCTCAAGTATTTTATGGAACGGAAAATTTCATCACCGGAGAAACAAAAATGGGTGACCAATATGTTTGGATATGATTATGATATCATTTACAATAAGGGAAAATAAAATATGGTTGCTTGTGCTATTTCAAGGAAATATGAAGAAGAAGGGTCCCTCTTTTCCCTATCTTTCATTGTAGAATATTGGCTTCAATCCATTCTCATGGAATGGTGGAAAGACCTAAAATTTCTAGCTTGATCTAGTAATTGCAACAAGATTCTCATGTTGCTCCAAGATACTCTTGGAATAATGAAGAGCTTCACTATAAAGGTCGCTTGTATTTTAGAAAATAGTTAATCCTTAAATCCACTATGCTCTCTGAGCTTCATGCTTCACCCACAACTGAGCATTCAAGATTTACCAAAACCTATGAACGGCTCAAACATTCTTTTTTTTTGGAAGGTATGAAACATGACATCCACACTTTTGTGGTTGAATGTGATACTTCTCAATGAAATAAGGGTGAAACATTCAAAGCTTCAGGAACTCTCCAAATTCTCTTGATTCCACCTACTATTTGGATTGACATAGGTATGGAATTCATTTTTGGGTTACCTAAATAAGGTAATACGCAATTCATCATGGTTGTAGTAGATATTCTTTCCAAATATGCTCATTTCATTTCTCTGCAACACCCATTAATAACATCCACTATGGCTCAAATTTTGATGGATAATATCTTCAAAATCCATGACATGCCTCATTCTATTGTCTCTGACCATGATCCAACTTTCACCAACAATTTTTGGAAAGAATTGTTCAGGCTCCAAGGAACTCAATTGAATCTCAACAGAACATATCATCTCCAGATTGATGGACAAACTAAAGTTGTCAATAAGTTTTTGGAAACCTATTTGTGGTGTTTTTTTTCAGACTAACAAACTCAGTGGGATTAGTGGTTACCCCTATATTAATGGTGGTACAAAACACCTAGTTATCGTACTCCCACTCATGTGACTCCCTTTGAAGCGGTCTATGGGAAAAATCCATCGTTGCTTCTCTCATATATTTAAGGTGTCTCCAAGGTTCAATAGTTCGACAACACTCATATAGTCCGCACGACCATTATCCATACCTTTAAAGAAAATATGGTCATGTCTTAGAATCACATGAAGAAACAAGTAGACTAGGGTCATTTAAAACATCAATTTGTTGAGGGGGACCCGATGTTTCTTCATCTTCAACCTTATAAGAAAACTTCAATAAAATATGAACACTATCAGAAACGTACCACCATGTTTTATGGTACTTGTACAATTCTTAAGTGAGTATGGCATGTGGCCTACTTTTAGCTCTTTCGAGTCACTCTAAGATCCCTCTTTTTTTTCATGTCTCATGCTTAAAGAAAGTGATTGGAACTAAGTTCCTCACTCAAACCAATCTCCTTGAGTTTAATGATGAAGTATCCATTTGGTTGCAACCCTAAGTAGTCTTGGACTGGCAGAAGTCTCTTATTTGTCAGCGCACCATAAAGTATCTTTTAGTTAAATAGAAGGATTGTTGGGCGTAGGCCTATTTTTGAGGAGATGTTATTTTCGGAGGGAAAACCTAGAATGAAGAAAAGTACGGCTTGAAGGAAAAGAAACACGTGCGAGGAAACCATGTAAGGAATGCATGCATGGAAACCTAACCACACTAGGGTTATGGTTTTTGTAATACATTGTAATGGATGAGAAGCTAATAATAAGTATAAATAAGTACCTAGGAGGTCTAGGTCGAGGAGAGGCATGTTAGAGAAGACTACTTTACAGAGCTAGGAAAAATATTGTAAGATCTGATACCTTTTGGTAAGATGTTGAGTTGTGGCAGAGAAAAGTAACTAGACCTTAACGATTAGAGTGTAGGTTGAGGAGCCTAGTACAATCTAGTTATCCTCAAAATGGTCGTACAATATGTTTTGTGATCGTACAAATAGAGTTGTAGTGCGCGCAACGTCGTATATTAAAGAACCATAATAAAATAACCTAAGCTGCCAAATATTTTTGGATGTAGCATAGGAGGGGGTGAACCACAGTAGATCATGTGTTATGTGAAGTTATTATTGTTTGTTTCCTTTCTATCAATAATTATATCGTAGATGAAGGTCTTGATGAAGTAGTTAGATATGTTGATTTACATGCATGAATAAATAATGACAGAGTATCTAATATAGATGGATGAAGTATAAAATGAATGAAGATCGCAAAGTACAATCCCATATCCTGACTCTTTCCTAGACTGCAATCATCTGAGCATTGCAGCCACCCATAGAACTATCTCAGGTGAGACTGCACAATACACTCTCTGTGCTATGTTTCCTTCTGGTTCACCAGGAGGGCCAATAGTGTTAGAGGGATTTGTTGGAAGATTTTTCAGATATGAACCTGGGTCATCCCAAGAATTTGGAAGATAAAGTAGTAGTCAACAATTGCTTCCATTGCTGGTTGGAGCTGCATGGGATTGAGTGAGTGGGATCCATGAAAGAATCATGAAGAGAATGAAGCTATAAAAATGCATGTTCAGACTATGGAATACAATGAAGGAAGAGGTTGAAATTTGGTTGAAGACAAAGGAGATGGATTTTGCGCAGAAAGAAAATAGAAACCCTAAAATAACACTGTGCAAATATCTGGACAAGTACATGTTTAGCGACTTGCATGAAGTTTTTTTCTGTGATATCCCACATGTGTTGCAAGAGTGGATATTGAGGTTGAAAAACAACCACACAACAAATCGTATCAGACAGCTAGAGTGGAATCATGTGGAGATCATGCAGTTACAATAAGTTAACAACAAATTTATGCACGCAGTAGATTTCTGGTTAGACATTATTGTTGCAGGATTTATCACAAAATTTGTAGTAGACACTGCGAACTCTTACAATGCAGCAAAGCAAGAGTTTCTAAGAGGACTGTGAGGAAGGTTAGTTATATCATTGTACACTTCCATAAAGATATTACTGTATAACAAATGTGTAATGACTATGGAGTAAGACAACTAAACTTACCTGCGTGCATGGGGGAAGGGGGGAAGCATTGACAAGATCTAGAAAAATGGAGGAAGAGATGGATAAAGGAAATAAGGAGGAGGCATTGGATCAAATTATGGTGGAGGAAGATCATATGAAGTAGATAATGGAAATAGCTGGAAAAACATGTAGTGGAGTACCCTACCAATATGAGATAAATAATAAGAAGAGATCCATAATAGAGAGAGAGGGATTGGAAAGTTATGGAGAAGAGGTAGAGGATCTTCAGGCTATGGAGAATATTGAGGAAATGATGTGTGCAATTTATGAAATAAAGATGAGAGGTCAAATTACAGGAACAAAAGGAAAAAATCCTATCCATGTCATTGTCATTATGGAACCCATAAACCCATGTGCGACTAATACACCAGAAAGAACACCATCATTTAGACAACCATATTTTAGTGGAAGAAAGATATCAGGTAGTGCACTCAACCAAGGAGCAGTGACTGGAGGAGCCAGTTCAAAAATTTCAAGATGGAAGGACATGATCCCACCATCAGGTTACACGAATTCAAGGGAGAAGCATCAGAGGATCATGAAAAGCACTTGTTTATCTATGAGAATATTTGGGAAGAAAGGGAGATCACAAATGAGGATACAAAACTTGCACAGTTAGTTATCATGCTAAGTGACCACGCACTGGATTGGTACATGATATTAACTACAAATAATCCACCAAGAAAAACAAGGATGATTACAAATGTCAAGAATGTACTGATAAATGAATTTTAGAATCTTAGCTTAAATGATCGGTACATGAATGAGATGATTAAAATCAGGCAGAAACCAGACAAGTCTGTTTGGGACATCGATCATAGGTTTAAATGTATTAAAGGTAAGATGAAGTATGTCATTAATGATATGAATAATAGACATGTCTTTTTTAACTCCCTATTACCACATCTCAAATACCCTTTGAGGAAGAAGAAGTTTTAGACGCAGGCAGAGGCTCTACAGGCAGCCCTATAACTCGAAGAGAACTAGTACCAAAAGATAGATCCAACAGTAGAAGAGCTCAAGGAGGATTTGAAGAACCTCATGTTTCAACTAAACCAGAATAGGGGTAAAGAGAAAATATAAGTTGTTTGGTGTACCACATGTAGAATGAAAAAAAACCACAATAATGGGCACCCAACTTTCGCACAATACATGGAAACAGGTATACCAAACCCTTTTCCAAGAGGAGGACCATGGTGTGACATATGTAAAACACATGGACATTATCCATATCATTGTCCAATGATGTAGAAGCATCAAAAGGTACCCAAGAGTTCATATTGCAACTTTTTCAAATCAGTGGGTCATGATGATAAAGATTGTAGGACAATGGACTTTATGAGGGAGAGAATGTCATATACCTATAGGGTGTAGGAATAAATGATGACATGGAAAGTTGCACCTTAGTTTAACCAGGTACCACGTCCATATAATAATGCACAACAACAGTACAACACTACGCATCCTCATTATAATAATGCACAACAATAGTATAACATTACGTAGTATAATCAAGTGCCTTAGTATAATGCACTGCAAGGCGATTTAGGTGGATATAGAGATGGAGGACGAGGTATAGGAGGATTTGGAAGAGGGAGAGGTCCAGTTGTGTGACAAAATTTCCAACAACTAGGACACTATGCAAGGGAATGTCCACTTCCACCTACAACATGTATGTATTTTCGTGCAACAAACCATGATACATAGGACTTTCCAAAATTGTTGGGGAAAATTCAAGAAAAAAAAATCAAAAAAATCAAAATGTTCAGTGGATTGTTGCAGAGGCAAGGGATGATAGAATAAATATCGACATAGTTATGTGTGAAGGAGATAAGACTGGATCTAATGCAATACAACATGACCCAACACAACACCAATGCGTGAAGAATAATATTGAACCACATAAAGAGTTTGATGCAGGGAAAGAAAAAGAAATATTCGAGGAAAGAAAGGAGTTCCTCAAGCAAGATGTTGCATCTGCATCAAATGCGCAACATACTCAGAATGTACCAATGTACACTATGCCCTTATCAATGGACCACATCAGCAAAGTACCACCTATAACACAAGTAAGAACCATAAAGAACTTTCTACAGTCTTGTGTTAAGATATTGAATGACCAATCATTTGTTAAAATGTTTCAAAATATGTTAGAGAAACATAACACAAAGGTATAGGGGGATCTAGAACAGAAATAGTCAATCACCTCTACACAAGAAGGAGGACAAGAATGGAATTTAGACTGAATGCTAACATTGGAGATTTCAATATGGGGGACATCATACTAGATTTAGGCTCTGAGTTAAATGTGTTACCTAAGAAGACATGGCAGTGTATGGGAGAACCCACACTAGGATATTCACCTATCCAATTGAAGCTATAAAACCAACACAAAGTTCTACCAATTGGAAGGCTTAAGGGGTTGACAATAGATCTAGATGGACTTTGTACTAAGGAATATTTTGAAGTGATATAAACAGTAGATGGCACAACACCTTATCCAAGATTACATGGGATGGATTTGGGCATTCGATAACCAGTCCATAATCAACTTGAAGACAAGGAATATGAAATTTGAATTAAGAGAATACATAGTCATTGTTCCATTAGATACATCAGAAGGATAAAGGTTCATAGAACCCAGTTGCTTAGATTTGGAGGAAATCAACGAACTATATAGAACCATCGAACGTGAAGAAGACTATGTCAACCCAACTGTAGATGGAGTAATAAGATGGAGGAGTATCACATCATGTGCTTCTGACTCAGATACAGGGTTGGAAAATTGGAAACAAATATTACATGAAGTATCTATGAGAAGGTGCACAAGAATAGACTACAGAGTAAGATGGGTGGGTACAGAGATAAGAGAACCTCTTAGTTTTCATTGGGTGAATGACTTAGAACAATTCCTAACAAGATATGAATATGAAGTGTTAGAGAATCTGAGGATATTTACCCTAGACATCACAATCAAGGAAACACATGCAATATGGTGGGGTGTGCACAAATAAACAGTTAAGGATTGGTACCAATGTATGCGACTACTGCGCATTAGATTCGCCATAGAGCAGGGGAGCACTGGGATGCATATGTATGATGGACATGGGACACTTGCATAACACTTAGAGAAGTGCAGAACACTATGGAGGATGACACCACAAAAGGAATGGAATTATCACTTCAACCACAGATTGGAATGAATTCTAGTAAACTGGTATGTAGACCAAGAACTGTGCAGAGACACTACAGAATGGACAACATTACAAAAAAAAATTATAGCACTCAAACAGATAAGAGGGGTGATATTTATTGATGAACCATAGGTTGAACTAATGACAAAGTACCAATAGCATAACATACAGACAGTTAAGGAACTATTTCCATGGCATCATGTGGAAGAAGAAGCACTAGATGAAAATCACCTGTGCAACATTCATATTACAAACATTGAAGATGAAAGAAAGGTGGAAGGTCCATGTCTAGAGTCATAAGTGTTTTTTGCGCCAATCAAGGTGAATAAATTCAACATTGGGACAATTGAGAATCAAAAAATGGCCAACATTGGAGAATACTCGAATGAAAAAATAGTTGAACGAATCACAAAGTTACTACACGAGTACAGTGACCTATTCCCAAAAACATTTATAGAGATGAAAGGCATATAATGAGAGCTAGGATAGATGAATATGCCTCTCAAACCTGAGGCTAGATCTGTTGGACAAAGACAATACATATTGAATCCAATATATAAGAAAAAAAGTGAAAGAAGAAATCGATAGAATGTTAGAAGCTGGGATCATAGAACTAGTGGAGGAATCTGAATGGATAATCCCTATGGTAGTGCAAGAAAAGAAACAAGGGGGGATAAGGATCTATGTCGAGCTAAGGAAACTGAATGATGTTTTCCTACACGACCCTTTTCCTACCCCTTTCATAGACGAGGTATTATAGAATGTGGGAGGCCAGGAGGCCTACTCATCTACAAATGGATTCTCAGGTTACCATCTGATCAGGATATCCCCAAAAGAGAGGTACAAGACTGCATTTTCCAGAGAATGGGGATCCTACCAGTACACAATCATGCTTTTTGGGTTGCAGAATGAACCAACAACATTCTCTAGAGTAGTCATAATTGCATTCAAAGAATTCATCCATCAATTTTTAGAAGTGTATCTAGATGATTGGATCGTATATAGTCTGTTAAAATACCATGTAGAAGTGCTAAGGATAATGTTGGAAATATGTAGGTAGTGTCAGATATCATTTAATATCAAGAAATGCATTTTCGGGACACCTTCTAGAATATTTTTGGGACATATAGTCAATAAACGAGGGCTATTGGTGGATCTTTCTAATATTGTATTCATTGTTAATTTACCACCACCAAAATTAGTGCGCTAGTTGAGAGAAACATTGGGACATATAAGCTACGACATAAAATTTATAAAAGGGTGTGCACAGATCACTGCTCCCACCGAGAAACTGTTAAAGAAAGATACTGAATGTCAGTGGAATGAGGACTTTTTATTACTCATGAGTTGAAGTTATAAATGATTGGAAATATCCTTCACAATGGTTCATGCAATAACATAAATTTCATTATGATTTGAGACTCTCATGAAGAATGAAAGTTATGATGGACATTTTTCCTAGAAAGGCCCTTAGTAATCTAGGCTAGAGACATGACTGACACCTATAAATAGTGATAGGAAGATATCATTGAGAACTTAAAATTGTGGTTTGGGATCATTACATGTAGGTATACTCATGATATCATGGGGCTTTAGCTTTTGTATCTCCTTGTTGGAACTATTAGTGACCCTTGTTGGTATCGACTCAAGTAGTATTGAATTAGACAACACCTGAATCGAGATTTCACTTCCATGCACCTTCAACTATATTGAAATTCCCCTGGGCATCCTGAAACCAACCATTCATCCATTAGACTATTGTAGTGCAATGAACATAACATTCAACAATATTTCCCTCTTGTACCATGGGCGTTTGAGCCTACATGTATATTTGAGGGCTACAGCATAAGGAACACCTTTGAATGAAAGTATTTTTCTTTATTTTTTGGGTCTTTCCTAGGATACCTTTGGTCTACAAGAATTTGAACAATCATAGGAGAGAAAACATTTAATGAGTAATCCTATGATGAATGAAAGACAAGTAAATAAATACTCAAATAAAATTCATTGATTGGTATTCAGTTGTTGATGGATGGCAGTCCTTGAATGATCAGTCCAAAAATTATATGGTATTGTCTTTTCTTGTTTTATTGAATCAATACTCTAGACACGTTAAAATTGAGTCAACGGTAGTCCTTGTCCTCACCCTTCCTTATTTACAATGATAGGACCTATCTTTACCATATGAGATTCCCTCAGGTTAGTGACCCTATCCTAGAAGTGCAGAGGTAGGGATGTTGAGGAGGTAACAATGGGCATGAGCTAACATTGGGGAGACTGCCTCTTTGTTTCCTTAATATTTCCATTGGATAGGTTGGGACTTTTTCTCTTGGGAGAATCTGAGAGATAACATTATCGTTTACAGGGACAAAGTCCATTCCCTAGGTATACAAATTTTGGCTTCAATCAAATTTTGGTGAGTAGGATTTGAAGACTAGTTAAGTAAACTCACATGGTGACTCCACTGAAGGGAAGATGACCAATTCCTTTATAAAACTTAGATATTAGGTGATTTTAAGGTGAAGTAAGTATTTTTTTGGAATTCATCTAATTATTCACCTTGGTGACTCCACTTTGATTTAATTTGGTTGAAATGTCTCCATGGGAATTTCACAAGAAATTTTCTACTCTAGATGTTAGAGGACTTTATGACTACCCTAACCATTACTATCCAGATTCTTTAGATGACCTCCCTATGTATAATGGTGATTCTTCATTGTCCATTCCCCACTTTTAAATTTTTCCAAGATACATGCCAAAGATTAATTTGACATGAGTGGATGTGATGATGAGACTTGTGGTGTCGTCTTTTGGGATGGAACAACATGATTGAGTCAGACATTGTGGGGCCAATGATGAACCATTATGTGCTTAATTAATATGCCCATAAACACCTTGTTGGTCCAAGTCACTCCATCGATGCTCCATGTCTAATATTTGTTTATCTATGAAAATATAACCTCCTGGCATTTAATGAAGTTTTGGTTAACTTACGATAGTTGACTAGGATATCATAGCATATAGATTTTTCTCACTTGTTTCGTATTACCATGGGAAACATATTTCTAGTTAGAAGTGTACCCTCCTCTAAGATGATTCATACTAGTAGGTGTTTATATTGCTTAGTGAAATACATATTATAATCACACTAAGAACTTTCCATTTTCCCTATGTATCGCTAGTTTCCATCCACAATACCAAAATAGTTGTGTCCCATCATGTATGACTACTCAAAGGTCAAAAGGAAAGGGTGGAATCAAGAAATCCTAAATCAAATAAATTCATGAAGGCTAAAGAGGTGAAGTGAAAAGAAAATAAAGTAAGACTACTTCCCTTACCCGCCCCCTTCAAAGTCCTACGGAAAAATTCCTATCTAAAAAAAAAAAGGACTTAGAAAAAATATAAGAAAACAAAGGGGAAGTGCGTGTGCAAATCGAATAAGTAAAGGCTCCTTCTAGAAGGATAAATTGAAAAACAATCCTAGATAAAATGAAGCTAGAAGACATAAAAAGGAGCTAAAAATGGCCTATTCATGTCTACGACATCGAGAGTCATCACATGAGCATTCCCTTTTTCCCTTTCATCACTAGTCTCACAAATTACATACCCTCCATCTTAAAAGTTTTGTTTTCCTTATGAGTGGGCTTATTAAAGACTATTAACAATGTTTCCCTAGGTAAACTTAGGAAAGTACCAAAATTAAATTAAAATATTATGTTTACTATGAAATTGTCACTTGGAACTATGAATTAGTTATTTCTAAGGGGTTGTTGGCCCAAAAGTGTGTTAAGATCTTCATAAACCATCTTTTGTATTTTTTTCCCACACTTAATTGTTTTTTCGTTTTTCACGGGTTCATGAGTCAATTCTATCCTTGTACAAAGTTTTTCCTCCTCCAAAATGCACCTGTTGCATTCCACCATATCCATTTTGCACCAAAATGTATATTATTTTGAGTCTCTCGCGGTTTCATCACATACTCTCATTCAAGTATAAAGTTTCGTCGCTACCAAAATGCATTACCATGTTCTGTGATTTTGATTTTGCACCATACTTAGAAACTTTTCTAATATTTCACAGTGGGTTTAGATCACTTTTCTGACTTATTTGATTCTCAATGTGACTCGTCCGTCTGACCGATCCAAGTATGATATTTGGTCATTTCCCAAATATTTTCACCGCAGATCCATAGGTTTGTGCTCATACTCCTACTTACATCCGATCCTCCACCACTTGTAGTAATACTTGTTTCTCTTGTGACTCTCTCTGAGGTATATTGAATGTAAATCTCGTGGAAAATAACAAATAGTTAAAATCTTAAAAGGTCGTTATTAATAGAAACCTTTGCGAGATAATCCTTCATTAGTTCAAATTCAATTCGTATTAATCTCTCTTCGAAAGAAGAGTATTGAGGTATATTATGGTAAAGGGGATTTTCTTTGGTATTAACATTCCAAAAGGTTGTACATAATACACCGACTACATTAAGCACAATGTCCATAAGAAAGGAAATATTTTGTGGATATACCCTCAATACATTCAGACGAGAGGATAAAAGAATTTATTGGTCGAGAGAATACAAATATTACTTTACATTTACACCAACAGAGAGAAGTTCCAATGATATTTGGACATTAATAATTTCCAAAGAAGGTTTCCTTCCATAGGTTTTTGATATTAATAGGCTAACTATGTAGTGTTTAAATAAGTTTGACAAGAATCAGATAATTATTCAACTACAGGGAGAATCCATAATTTCTCTATCACCTTCAACTTTCAAGAAACTGTTCAGGGTACAAGAGCCAATAATGACTTTTAAAGGTGTTGAAGCCAAATGTTTCCTGAATGATAAAAATAGTGTGTGGGATCTCTTGCAACAATATCTTGAAGAACCAACAATAATTCCTAAAGAGTTATCACCCATCCATGTTAGTATGCTAAAATATACCTATCGATAAATGGAATATCTCTTTTCTAGGGTAGTTAGAAAAGAATCATCTGCAACCGTTCCTCGTTTAGCTCTGTATATTCTACATTTTTCTATTCATGAGAAAGCATTTTTTGGCTAGTAGAAAATCATTTCTGGAGAAATATATTTCCAATTATCAAATTTTAAGAAGAACAAGAAGTTTTGCATGTCTTCGTACCTAATTTTTGTTATCACATACTATCATGTTTTTAAACGATTGCATTTATATAAACATGTCAATTCTAAAAATGACCTAGTTCATATATGGTACCTTGCTTTATGGAAGTAGAAGGGAATGTATCATTTCTACAAAGTCTACAATTCATTTATTTATTCTTTTAAGAAAATCATATTTTAATCTAGTACATGAAGACTTTCTTTACAAGCAACAACATTTTGGGACAAAAGAGGAAGTTTCTAAGTGATGGACCATTATAACATTGTTAGGATTGATTGTTCTCAAGAAAGGCATTTTTACTTGCCCTATTATGTGCCAGCCAAGATATTTGTGATTGAAGTTTGTAAATAGTACATATTTTGGGCTCACTTTTTCCATGAAAGAAGGAAAAAACAATTTATTCTCCTGCCATGGAATAAAATTTTGATCAGTTTGATTTAAAATTTGTAGAAAAAATTAAAGGTTTTCACCCAAATCAATTGTTCATGAAACATATGATCTCTATGGGTTATAGTGTTTTTTATACAAAAACTTTTTTGTTTGGACAAGAGGAAAATGAAGACAAAAATTCTAAGACATTGCCTATTGAATATATTGACACTATTATTAGTACCAATGAACCACACAATTAACCTGGAAGAGTTATTAATGAAAGGAGTACTCGTTCTCCTAATGTGTCTCTGAAAATCGGCCCACAAAAAAAAATATCTCAATTAGTAGAGAAAGGGCAAAAGAAGTCTTTAGTCAATGATTCTAATGACAGAGAAAATCAAAACCCTCCCAAGGGAGATTTGGAAAAACCTCATAAACTTCCTGTAACAAGTAAAAGAAAAAGGAAAACCAATGAGCAATAAGTAGAAGAGGTCACACATGAAGACAAAGTTGTTCTTGAGGACATGGATTTGGATGCAAATATTGAATACATATGATTTCCTTACGAAGAGAAAACAATTCAAGAAATTTGGGAAGTTGCAGTTGAATTGGCAACAAAAGAACCATTTTTATTCAAAGAACAATATTTGATGTGCACAATGTTGTATGATAAATATTCAAAGAAATTAATCTTTGAAATAATACATTCGAAAAATAAAAAGGTCCAAGGAAAATCTAATTCAAATTAGATCTCAACGAGGTTCGACCTTATATATTTGCACGTATCTATGAAGTTACAAGAGAATCCCCTAATGTTTATGTTGATGAAATGAAAAATGAAAATGCAATTCTGAAAAATTGAATTAAAGAACTTGAGAATGCCTTGATGCCTCCACCCATATTTGTCAGCCTCAATGCCACTATTTAGCCTTGGAGGAATTTTGATGGAACACCATAGTCAATCTAAAAATTAATAGGGACATCAAGGCTACTTGATAATGTTAGAAGGTATGTTGGGGAGAAAATAAATAAAATAATGTATCTCATTCTTGCGGTGTGGGAATTGGCAAATAATTTTGTTTCTTTGGGGTCCAGAATTACAAATCTAAGACAATACCTCCAGGTCGATCTCGAGAATGATGAGGGTTTTTATAAAGAAGTTGTTATTACATTTGTTTTAAAAGTTTAAGTTGTGAGTGAACTAAAAATAAAGGAAGAATATTTATCATCCCCCACTTGTATAAAATAATTAAAAGATTGCTAGATTAAGAGAACAAACACTTTAAAGGAAATATTGGCTAATTGTGACACTTTAAGTGTAAAAAAAGAGGAGTTATATTTGAAATTGCTTGAGTTAGAATTGGAAGGAACTACAAGAGAATTTCAAGACCTAAAATTAATTTTAAATTCTATGCTTATGGAAAAATAATAGTTTGAAGAACATATAAATATATTGAAGGTCATGTCACAAAAAAAAATTAATAGCTTGACTGAGTTCGCAGAGAAAGAAGTCAAAATTTGGCTAGCTAACTATGTTAATAAAAATGAACATATTGAAGATACATTACACCAACTTTCAATTGAATTTAGAGATCTTGAAAGAACATTAGTCAAAATTAAATTCATGAAAGAGATAATAACGGGTTTCAACCTTATATATTTGCACATATCCATGAAGTTACAAGAGAAGAACCTAAAGTTTATGTTGATGAAATGGAAAATGAAAATGCAATTCTGAAAAATTGAATTAAAGAACTTGAGAATGCCTTTATGCCTCCACCCATATTTGCCATCCTAAATGACACTATTTAGCATTGGAGGAACTTTTATGGAACACTAGAGTCAATTTCAAAATTAAGAGGGAAATCAAGGCTACTTGATGATGTCAGAATGTATGTTGGGGAGAAAATAAATAAAATAATGTCTCTCATTCTTGCGGCATGGGAATTGGAAAATAATTTTGTTTCTTTGGGGTCCATAATTACAAATCTAAGATAATACCTCCAGGTCGATCTTGAGAATGATGAGGGTTTTTATAAATAAGTTGTTATTAAGTTTGTTTTAAAATTTTAAGTTGTGACTGATTACACAGAGAAAGAAGTCGAAAGTTGGCTAGTTAACTGTGTTAATAAAAATGAAGATATTGAAGATACGTTACACCAACTTTCAATTGACTTTAGAGATATTGAAAGCACATTATTCAAAATTAAATTCATGCAAGAGATAAATGTCGTGCATATTATGGATTACATTGAAAATTGGTTAAAGAAATATTTAATCAAAATAAATGAATAAGATCAAGAAGTGGAGGTTGGTACCAGTGATGTAATTGCAAAAAAAGAGAATACAAAAGGAACATCCTCCACCAGATCGATATCAAAGAAATCCATCACAATGAGTAAACTTATCACATCCTTCTCCATTATTTTCTCTTATCGTTCATGAATCATTTGGTTGTGTCTTGTCGTTCCTGAGAAAACATCACTGATTTATGATCACTTCTCTCTATCTTCCTTTTAGGTTCAACCCTCTTCCACTTTTATTTTATGGTCCAAGGTAGCCCAATACCAATCCATTTTGGGAAAATGCAATTTTTATTTTCATTTTGTTAAAGAATCTTATTATTTTTTTAAAATCCCAAAGAACTATTTCGGGGTTAAACTTTAATGATACATTGAACTCTGAGTTTTTGGAGAACAAGATATTTAAAGTTTTCCTATCATATTCTCTTTTATTTTAAATGAAAAACTCTTTTAAATTTTTCTCAATTGTGGGCCTTTTTTTTTCCTTCTCATCAATGTGATCGAAATTATGATATTATGATGGATGTGAGAATTATATTATTTTCTCGTAATTGTTATTTATTTCTTTACATTTTTTTCTGCATATATTGTATTTTAACCTTTGAAAATTCTTGGTCCTATTCTAAGGAATTCTTTTTGTGAATGTATATTATTTTTCAATTAGTCATATTTTTCTATTTAATATTCTCCCATTATGATATTTTGGTATGAAGATATCAAGAATTATATTTAATAAAATACAAAGGAGTATCACTTCTATAAAAATGGACGGGGATATTTTATCCTTGCGGGTTTGTTTTTTTTACCTTACCGATATAAACATAAACATGACTTAGACCTACCATCCTAGGTATATATTACACATTACAGTGTTATTGGACCCATTGGATACATGGAGAACCTCTTTTTATATTTGAGCACATGTTTAATATCTGAACTTAAGAGGAAGGGACAATTTGACCTTGACACATGATTTATTTCATTAATGGAGCAAGGTGTTGAACTCATTTGACTACTTTGACCCTTTCTTAAAGGGGGTGCATCATAAAAATTATTATTTTATGGTGATTGACCTTGTCAACGAAAAGAAAAGAACTATTTATTATGATTTGACCGCATCAAGGGAGATACTCATTATTTATTGTAAGAGCACATTTAAATATTATTTGGCTCATGGTTCAATGATTTTACCCATATTTTTTGTAAATGCTTTAGAGTTCCTATTAATCTATAAAATGGGAAGGCCTCTCATTTGTAAATGTGGATTAGATTGGAGAATAAAGGATTTTTTGTTTCTCAAGCATTTTGGTGTAAGTCTGTTTTATTTTGGTGAAAATCTCTTATGCCTAATGACGGTAAGATCATGGAAGTTTTCTTAATTGAGCAAGGATTGCAAAAATATTGATTGAATCAAGTATGTTTTACAGCTATGTTATTCCTAATTTATCTTTTATATCCTTTAATATTCCAGATATAAAAACTATGCAAAACAGAAATACAATGCCAGAAATGACATATGAACAACAATATAACCAGAACAACACCACAATAATATTGAAATGATAACATAATAACACTAGAAAGAGCACTTCGATTACTGAGAGAAATGTTTACTTGCCTCTTCGAGGGGACAACCTCCAGTCGAGTAGATCTCTATTACAATAATATCCAAGAAAATAGTTCTCATACCCTTGACTCCTATTTATACCAAATGTGTCTATCAAAAGAACCATCTACAGGAAGATCCTTCTAGAAGCAGAAGCTTCTATTAGGTATTCTTACATTCGACTTATTATTCCTTATTTCTAGGCATTATTAATATTGACCTTTATTACATTGGAATATATTATTCTACCTATGTGAGGGGTTAGGTCCCTGACATGTCTCCCCCCCCTTAAAAATAGACTTGTCATAAAGGCTTGATATGTGGAAATTGTTGCAGAATGGTAGTTGGTTCCCAAGTGGCATCTACTAGGGTTGTATCTTTCCACTAGAATATCACTTCAATGATTGTTTGCTGACACAGTTGACGCTCACGTTGGTCCAGAAATTCTTTTGGTTGTAGCGAAATGGAGCCTTCTTCATCCAACTCGAGAAGGTTGGTTTGAGTTTGGCACTTAGTGCCAATCACCTTCTTTAAGAAGGAAACATGAAAAATAGGATGTATCTTAGAATGACTGGGTAAAGCTAACTGATAGACCACCTATCCCACATGCTTGAGAATGGTATAAGGACCATAAAATTTGGGTGCCAGTTTCTGACAATGGTTAGCCTTGAGGGAATTCTTCTTGTAAGGTTGTAATCGAAGAAACACCTGATCCCCTTCTAAAAATTGACGTTCATAGCGACCTTGATCTGCTTGTTGCTTCATGCAATTCTGGCCCATGACCAAATTCTCTTTGAGTGTACGAAGAATAGCCTCTCGAACTGTAAGTGTTGGGTTAACTGCCTAGACCTTCAAGACACCTAGTAAATATGAGAGAACTGAAGGTGGATTTTGTCCATATACTACATCAAAAGGAGTCATGCAGGTAGTTGTATGGTATGAAGTGTTGTACCACCATTTAGCTAGTGGTAACCATTAAGCCCACTGATTTTTCTTTTCCAATGACAAACACCTCAAATATGTTTCCAAACACTTCTTGACAAATTCAGTTTTATGATCAGTCTGGGGATGATAAATTGTGCTGAGATGCAATTGGGTGCCTTGTAGCTTGAATAGTTCTTGCCAAAAATTGGTGGTTAAAGTTGGGTCGTGATTAGAAACAATAGAATGTGGCATGCCATGAAGCTTGAAGACATGATCCATGGGTGTTGAAGAGCACTGAAATGAGCACAATTGGAAAGGAAATCAATGACTACCATGATGACTAATTTATTTTTCGATTTAGGTAAGCCCACAACAAAATCCATAGAGATATCCATCCAAATAGTAGGTGGAATCCAAATCAGTTGTAGTGTGCCAGGAGATTTGAATTTTTAACCCTTCTTGTGTTGACACACATCACATTCACCCACAAAATTATGAATGTCCTATTTCATACCGTCCCAGAAAAAAGAATGTCTGAACCTGTCATAGGTTTTGGCAAACCTTGAGTGCCCAGTTGTGGGTGTAGCATGAAGTTCAGAAAGTACCGTGGATTTACGTTTTGACTGTTTACTTAAATACAAATGACCTTTGTATAGAAGCTCATCATGGAGCCAAGAGTACCCTGGGGAAGCTGGAGAATTGGACTGCAATTGTTGTATAATATGCGACCTTTTGGGATCATGTAGCCATTCCTGGAGAACAGATTGGAGCCAATCTAGTATGATGCAGACCCCCCTTATCTCCTAAGGGTTGCATGACCTCCTAGTCTAGGATACATGAAGAAACTGAGTTTGATTGACTCTTTGGACCCTCAAGAACCTCAAATCCACTTAACAGTCCATCTTTCCCTTAAAGTGTACGTTATATGGAACTCACGGATTTCTCCTTAACGCCTTTTAAAACCTTAGTGTAAATAGGCTCTAGCTCTCTTGGTTAAGCCCCTCTCTTTAAGTGACCAAGGCTATGACCAATCAAATGATCGAAAGGCGCGTTGCGACTTCACGTATTAGGATTTTACATGTGAGTCACCCCGACTCTCCCGACCTCCAAAATCATGACAGGAGCCTAGCGTTTTCTAGCCCCTCTACTCTCCTTCATCGATGTGACCCTTCTCTATGACCACTCACCTAACTCAAAAGGCATTTCGTGATTTCATGTATCAATTCTTTGCATGTGAGTCACCCCAACTCTCCCAACCTATGAAATCCTAACAGGTGCCTAGCGCGTGCTATCTCTTCCCTTATCCTCCATCCATATGACCCCTTGCTATGACCTCGTGCCAAACCTTCTGAGCACTTCGTGATATTTCATTTCGTGAAGTCTACTTACTTTTCCTTCCAAAAACCAAACTTGTGAGTTTCGCTCGCCATATCAATGGTCCACAGTCCCCACGATCCAACGGTCATTGTCTCCTTTTTGTATATCAGGACTTCACGTTTCATGAATTTGGAGGACCACTCACCTCCCTTCTCCCGATATTCAAACTCTCGATATCTCCTTCCCTCGAAATGAATCAATGGTTATGTTCTCTCCTCGAACCGACGGTTCAGATGAAATCGTGAACTCAGATTTCGCGAGTTCCCATAACTCTTACCTCTGATTTCCCAAGTTGTGAATGCCCGACAAGACCAGATCAATGTTCCACGATATTCCTTCAATCGACGACTGTGATTAAGTCACAAACTTGGATTTTGCGAATCCTTGCAACTCTTCCCTTTGACCTTTCCACTCTGTGAGTCAGCAAAATGTTGATATCTCGCCACGTGTCCTCCTTGAAAATGGATGGCTCTGATGATTTCATAATTTTTTAACCCCACTCCTCCTGTGTACCTTCAAATATTATCGTTAGTGCACTTTACCTTGATCAAGCAGCTATGATTATTTTGCACTTAGACCGAACAACTAAGATCTTTTCTCCTCTGCGCTTCCTCCTCATTGTCTGGATGCTGATCGAATTGTCCAGATATCTTCCCCTTAGCTTAACCTTTCTTCAGACATAGAATATTTTCTAAGGATTCAAAGGTTTTGACCTTTGTCCTTCCTAGGAGTCTGTTTCTTGAATCTCATTCACACTTCTTGGAAAATGTTATCACTTCAGATCTTGATCTCCTCAAAGATTTCGATCTCTCAAGCACTTGTTTATTTTCTGGGAAATTTTGTCTAACTCAGATTTAAAGATTCATTGAAAAGAATTATTCTCAACATTCTAGTGGTCCTCTGTTCCAGTCCTTCAACTTCTTACAGAGTCACTTAGAAACTGAGTTGAATTCTGGATATGTGCACTCCTTGTGGCATATTCTTACACAAGATATGTATTCTTGCGGATGACTGTACACTCCTTGCAGTAGTCACTTTGTGATACTTGTGAAGGAAATCGTACACTATTTCTTTTGAGATTTATGAGTCGAAACAGACCCTGTCAATGCATTCCTTGCAGAATGTATGTATGCACACCTTGCACCGACTCACAAAGAAAAAATATTTATAATTATACAAACATTCTAAATATACATACACTTGTAGCAAGATTCATTCATTCTTGAAAACAAAAATAACATATAATTGCGAACAACAATAGTCTCACACATTTTGATCAATTTTCCTTGGTTATCTTCATTCAAAATAAAAAGATGATTACAACAAAAATAAAAAACAACAACTATTGTTCAAAACATTCCTACTTGCTCGCAACCCCCGCAACCCTTCTTTAGGGCATACAAAACCTCTCTTTATACAAAACAAACAAACTAACTGCTATCTAATTGCAGTTACATTGAGACTAGGGTTAAACTCCTAGGTCACGGGTGCTCATTTTGTCTCCATGCGCATGGTATTTCCTTTTTTTTTTTCTATCAGCAAAAAAATATTTGCAGTATTGGTTATCATTTGAGACTCTGTATTGGTTCTTAGGCACTGATTTTTCCTGCCATGTGTACTTGCTGACGATGCTCCTGCATCATACTCCCCTGGGAAAAAATTCATGCACTCCTATCCATGCGCTCCTGCACTGACTTTTCATGCTTATGGATATCAAATTCACTCTCCCAACTGCCATATTCTATTGGGTGTCCCTTCCACTTGACCATATATTCAAAATAGGTCTTCCTCCTAGTCTTCTTACCAATCCTCTAAACAATGATCTTTTCCATCTTTGGTTTTTATGATATAATCATTTGTTTCTCCCACTGAATCTTCTCTTGATCTACTGATCCCTCTGTGTCATCCTTCCTATAAGGATACAAGTCTGAGATGTTGAATATGGGCAATATGCCCACATCATTTGGAAACTCGATCTCATAGGCATTTGCATCAAACTTCCTCAAGATATTCCATGGCCCTATATTCTTCATCTTTATCTTGTTATATGTCCTTCTAAGGAACCTTTCCTTCCTAAGATGTGCCAGAACCAGATCTCCTACTTCAAGTTGAATTTCTTTGCGATGTTGGTCATCTTTGCACTTGTAGTCTTGGCTAGAACTCTGCAACTTCCCTTTGATCTGGCTATCCAACTTTTGCATTTCTACAGCAAACTATTCTGCTCCAAGCTTTTTACCTCACTCTGTTCCAAGTCTCTCATCTCAGATAATCCCCTGGGTTTCATTCCATACAATATTTGGAACGGTCTCTTCACAGTGCTCCTGTTTGGTGAGTCATTGTATGCAAATTCTTCTTGTGGCAGAATCTGATCTAGCTGATTATGGTGCTCGGTGACCAGACTCCTCAATAAGTTTCCAAAAATTTTGTTTACCATCTCAGTATTCCCATCTGTCTAAGGGTGATAAGATGAGATGAAGGACAATTATGTCCCCAAATTATTCCACAGTATTCTCCAAAAATGACGAACAAATTTTGTGTCTTTATCTAAGACAATGCTTCAGGGTAGGCCGTGAAGTCTCACAACTTCCTTAAAGTATAGATTTTAAACATGTGTTTCATCACTGCTCTTCTGGCATGGGATAAAGTGTGCCATATTTGAAAATCTATCCACCACCACAAATATGGAATCAAATTTTCTTTGTGTTCTTGGTAGTCCCAACACAAAATCCATGTTTATTTCATCGCAAGGCCTCTCTGGTATGGGCAATGGTTGATACAATCCAGTGTTCGATCTTCTAACTTTTTCATGTTGGAAAATTCTACATATATTCACGAATTTTATCACATCTACTCTCATACTTGGCCAACAGTATGAATTACTCAACTGTGAAAATGTCTTATCATCACAGAAATGTCCAACCAATCCTCCACTATGTTTTTCCTTCAAAAGGTTATCCCTCATTGAGCATTTAGGTATTCACAATTGATTTCCCTTGAACAATAATACCTCTTGAATCATATACTCTATACAATGGCTCCTATCTCTCAGCACAGGATTCGTGCATGCTTTATATGCTTCCTTGAGATCTGGATCATCATTGTACATTTCCTCAAGGTGTTCAAACCCTAAGGTCTTTACTTGAAATTTTTGTAGGATCAAACATCTCTTGTTCAATGCATCAACAACTTTGTTAGCATTGCCAACAATATGTTTTATGACAAAAGTAAAATTCTACTTAAACTCAATCCACTTTTCATGGCTCTGATTCAATTTTTCTTGTCTGGTTATGAATTGTAAATCTTGGTTATCGCTATACAAGACAAATTCTTGCAGGACAGGTTAGTGTCTCCATTTCTTCAGGGCTTGGATTATGGAATAAAACTCCTTGTCATAGGTGGAGTATTTTCTCTTAGTCTCATTCATCTTCTCACTGAAATAGGAAAAAGGTCTATTGTCCTAGCTCAAAACTCCTCCAATTGCAATGCCATTTTCATCACATTTGACCTAAAACGTCTTCTGAAATTTGGCAAGACCAGAATTGGTCTCTTTGTTATCTCTCCTTCAGTATATTGAATCTCTTATCGGCCCCCTCTGTCCATTTAAAAGACTTGTGCCTCTTCTTTATTATATCCATCATTGGTGCACAAATTCCACTGAAATCTCTTATGAACTTCCTATAGAAACTTGCTAATCCATGTAATCTTCTTACCTCAAACATGCTCCTTGGTGATTTCCATTCTTTTATTTTTTTCACCTTCTCCAGATCCATCTTCATTTCATTTGAAGAGATCACAAAACCCAAGTAAATGAGTTATGTCTTCATAAAAGAGGAATTCTTCAGGTTTATCAAATTCTCCTACTGTAGTCTCCTCATCACTAGTGTCAGGTGCCTCAAATGATCCTCTTTAGTCTTGCTAACGATCAGTATATCATCTAGATGCACAACCACGAACTTTCTAATGAAATCTTTTAGTATTTCATACATCAACCGCATAAAAGTACTCGAGGAATTGGTTAAGCCAAATGGCATAACAAGCTACTCATACAAACCTTCATTTGTCTTAAAGGTTGTCTTCCACTCATCACCTTCTCTCATTTTGATCTGGTGATATCAAATTTTTAAATCTATCTTAGGAAAGAAATTTTCCCCACTTAAAAAATCCATCAAATCATATATTATTGGCAAAGGGAATCTATACATGATAGTGATCTTGTTGATGGATCTCGAGTCTATACACATTCTCCATCCTCCATCTTTCGTCGGACTCAACATAGTTGGTACTGCACATGGACTCAAGCTCTCTCTAACCAAACCCTTGTCTAACAATTCTTGGACCTGGTTCTTTACCTCCTCATTCTCTCGAGGTGTCAGTATGTATGCCACTTTGTTTGGTGGTCTTGCTCCTGGTATCAAATCAATATGATGGTTGATACTTATGATGGGTGGAAATGAGTTAGGCAACTTATCCACCATTATGTGAGCAAAATTATCCAACAGTTCCTTAACTTCTTCAGGTAAATCATCCATTGAAGTACTAGTAAGGATAAATCTGGGTTTCCGCACCACATCAAATTGCATCTCCTATTCTTTCTTGACTTATTTCAGGAGTTCCTTCCCACTCGTGAGAAGTATGCTTGTGTTGACTTCCCCTTTCACTTTCTTCTCCTCTATTGGAAGCAACATATGTGTCCTACAATTCTTATCCAAGGTGTATGTATTCTTCCTCCCATCATGAATGAAATTCCTGTCAAACTTCCATGGTATTCCCAACAAAATATGGCATACATCCATGGGAATTACATGACACATAGTTTCATCTCTATATCCTCATATCCTAAATTCAACCAAGCATTGTTTAGTAACCATTACCTCGTGTCCTTTCTGCAACCATGAGACTTTATATAGATTTGGGTGTGCATTTGTCTCCAACTCCAATTTCTCTACCATCTCTGTGGATGCTAAGTTATCAGTGCTCCCACTGTCAATTATCACCTTGCATACTCTGTCTTTAGTCTTGTAAGTTGTCCTGAATAGACTATTCCTCTGTACTGGATTTTTAACTTCTACCTCTAGTTTTAAGAGAACCTTTCTCATCATCAGGGATGCTCCATCCTCTACTCCTTCTGCTTCAAAATTCCCTCTTTGTGCTTCTAAAACGTGATCTTCTCCTCCTTCTTTATTTTTCTCGAGGCATTCCCAAGACATGTGCCCTGTCTTTCCATAGGCATAACACCTTATTCCTCCTATGCCTCTTCCTCTAGAAGAGTTTCTTCCACCACCCTGTCTTCCTCGGCAACTTCCTCCTCTTTCCAAGTGACTGTGTGGGGTTTCAACCTCATCTTTGGAATTATGTGCATTTACATGGGAAACTCCCTTGCCTTTGTTTGAGGCTAGGATTTTACCTCTACCTTGCTGGCTTTTCTTTCTGGCCAACTTCTCTTATTCCTTTAGTGAGAATTGATAAGCATCCTCCACTATACTTACCAACATCATGTTGATCTCATCCTAGATTTGATACCTCACGCCATTTATATACCTCACAACTTTTTCTTCATCCTTCTCTCTTTGTCCATCCCTCATGTTTATCTTGTAGAACTCCTCTTTGTATTCCTTGACTGTCATACCCTTATGTCTCAGGTTTTGCAGCTTCTTGAACAGATTGATCTGATAATATTTGGGCATGAACTTAACCTTCAGCTTGGCTACCATTCTGTCTAAATTATTTATCCCTTGTTTTCCTTTACTTCACCTCACAGCTTGGAGTTCATCCCACCATAGTGCTTCATGTCCTTTAAGCCTGCTGGTAGCATGTCTCACCCTTTTCTCCCCATCGACATATTCATAATTGAAATATTTTTCCATGGAACTTATCCAATCCAGCATCTCTTCAGCATCCAAATTTCCTTCATACATTAGGACCTCTATCTTGCCTCCAGCTACCAATCTAACAACTGCTCTTAGCAAGCATTCTTTGACAACATTTTACCTTGAAACTTCTTCGACTTCTACATCTTCACTCTCTGCATCGTTGATGTCTCCAGCATCAGGTACTCTTCTATGCACTACTTCCTTCGCTTCCACCCTTACACAAAGTTCTCATATATCCCTTTCTACAACACGTTTGGATAAAGGTGGCTCCTCTCCTCTCCTCGATGGCATTGTGTTTATTGTCTCTCACAAACAAATTACAAATTGGAGTTATTTTGTCTCTTTTATCTCCTTTTCCTACTGTCTGCAAGAAAAATTTCATCTTTGTAATGGAACACCCCTACCTCAACAGGTTCTGCTTCACCTCCTGGTCTAAGTATCGTTCTTGGTCTCTCCTTTGATTTTGAATGAATCTTCCAGTTCCCACTAGAACCCTTAACAAATATAACCACTTGTCCTTCTTAGGAGTTACACCTATGCGAACAAGCACTAAGCACCAACTCTCACCCATGTGATCAACTGATGTGACCACCACCTTTTCCCGAAATGGTATCTCGAGTTTCGCGACTTCGCAATCCTTGATGTGAATCCCTCTGACTCCTTCAATTCCTGAAACCCCGAAAAGGGATAATGGGTCTTTGGATCCTCCCTTATGTATCCACTATGTGACCTTAGTCATGTCTTGGGCTCCACCTATGAGCACGTCGAGATTTTGCGACTCGTGAGTTCACAATACAACACTCCTCTTTTCCTCGAAGTCCTAACTCGCGACTTATTTTCTACTATAGGTCAACGGTCCAAATCCTTATATGATCTGGCAGTCCATATCTCGTCAGGATTTTGCGACTTGTGCCTTCTCATCACAACTTTCTCCACAACCCCGAATTCTGAAATGACGAAATTCCAACACGAGATCAATGATCCTCATCAATCCATATCTGACGGTTACTCTTCTTGCTAAGCTTACGAATGCTTAAGGAATCTCTCCTTAACCTTTCCACTGGTCTGCAACATCCAATGGTCCACAGAATTTTGGTGGTTCTCCCTCTAAGAAAATTCAACCGTTCATTTGATTCCTTGATGACTCCTGACCAAATGACTTAGCATATTTTTCTCCGGATCTTGACTTCTACGAGGTGACTCTAGACCTCTTCCTTTCCTCGGTGTTCTCTAAAGTATCTATCCCTCCTGAGCTTGATCTCTGCTACAAACGCAAGGATTCCTAAGGGATTCTTGCATGCACTCCTTACGACATTCACACATAACCTATGGTTATATGAATCTCTCAGTTCTGTGCACTCCTTGCAACAGAATCTCTTTAACCATTCATTGGGTTCAAAAATTCTAAGACCTCAATTCTCCTGTGCATACCTTGCATGACTCTATGCTATCCTTTCACCTCTACTGGTATGAGGACAATGGTATCTCTCATCAGATTTTCTGAGATGAAACTCAAAACCTCGTCAACGTACTCCTTGTGGACTTTCACTGCACTCCTCATAGGAATTCTTAGGACAAGAAACAATTTAAACTCAGACTCTTCTTCTCACGGATTTCATACATTCAGCATGAAATCATGCATAAACACACAACATTGAAACCAATGCATAACAAAGAATATAAGAAAATTGTAAACATACCATTCAATAGATGTAAACATAATTCATAAACACCATGAATTTTGATCAAAACCTTCTTATATTAATCCAAGTGCATTTGTGCATGGGTTCAATAGTAATAGCTATTTGCTTATACAAATTTCTATTATGTTCTCATATTCTCTTTCTCTACTTCTCTCTAACTCTTACAATGATAATAATGGTACAATACAATACATGTGAGGGATATTTCTAACGTTTTCCCTCATACACTCTAAGCTATCTAATCGGAATTAAAGTCTACAACTACTTTATATTTATTACAATAAATGCCTCCAACAAACAGAGGAGAGAAACCACTCATGATCTGTATTACAACTCAAAACATAAATGTGAACACATCCTTTCAAGATATCACATTAATGTTGTATCCTTTCAAATTCAAAACATTCTCAAAATGTGTGTTGGTGCATATCTAGTTGTCCTCTACTTGCACGTGCTTGCTTTGTCGATGATGCTCTTGCATCATACTCCTCTAGATGAAAAATTCATGAACTCTTGTTCATGATCTCTTGCACCGTATGTCCATATTTTTGGATCTTTTCTTTACTTTCCCAACTGGCATCCTCAATCGGGTGTCCCTTCCACTTTACCAAATACTCAAAATATTTCTTCCTTTGGGTGTTTTTCTAACTCTTTGATCAATGATCTTATCCATCTGCGTCTTTTCATCTACAGGCATTTGTTTGCCCCACTAAACTTCCTTTTGATTTTCTTCTCCTCCCACTTCATCTTCTATGTAATGATACATATATGCTACATTGAGTATGGGTGATATGCCCACATCATCTGGAAACTCTATCTCATAAGCATTTTCTTCGAATTTCCTTATGATTTTTCACGACCCTATCTGTTTCATTTTCAACTTATTATATGTTCCGTTTGGGAATATCTCCTTTCTTAGGTGTGATAACACTAAATCTCCCACTTCAAACTGAAGCTCTCTTCTGTGTTGATCTGCTCTGTGCCTATATTCCTGGTTAAAATACTGCAACCTCTCTTTGATCTTAATGTGGAGATCCTGCATCTCTGCTGCAAAGTCTTCTACTCCAACACTCCTGAACTCACTTTTCTCTAAGTCCATCAACTCAGATACTTCCCTTGGTTGCATTCCATACATTTTCTTGAATGGTATTTGTCCTATTCTTCTGTTAGGTGAGTCGTTATAAGAAAATTCTGCTTGTGGCAGAATCTGATCCCACTAACCATGGTGTTCAGCTACTAAGCTCCTCAATAAATCTCCAAGACTCTGATTCACTACCTCGGTATGTCCATCTGTCTAAGGGTGATATACTGAGCTAAAATATAAATTCGTCCCCAACTTTTTCCATAGTGTTCTCCATAAATGACCAACAAATTTGGTATCCCGGTCTGAAATAATAGTCTTGGGTAAACCATGAAGACGAACAACTTCCTTGAAAAACAGGCTTGCAATGTGAGTTGCATCACTGGTTTTCTGACATGGAATGAAATGTTCCATTTTGGAAAACCTGTCGACTACCACAAATATGGAATCACAACCCCTCTGTGTCCTTGGAAATCCTAACACAAAATCCATGCTTACTACATCCCATAGCTTACAATACCAATGCTTACTGCGTCCCACGGCCTCTTTGATATAATCCTGTATTATGTCTTTTCCCCTTTGCATGCTGGAAAATTCTACATTTGTTGATAAACTTTTTCACATTTGTCTTCATCCCTAGCCAATAATATAAGCTATTCAGTTGCGTGAATGTTTTGCCATGGCTGAAATGTCTATCCAATCCTCCATTTTTCTTTTCCTTTAGAATATTCTCCCTCATAGAACTCTTCGAAATACACGATTGATTTCCTATGAATAATAGTCCATCCTGAACCATATATTCAATCTATTGGCTTCTGTCTCTCAAGATAGGATTTTCACATGCTTCATAAGCATCCTTAAAATCTGAATCGTCCCTGTACATATCCGTAAGGTTATCAAAACCTAATGTCTTCACACAAAACTCCTGTAGAATCAAACATTTCCTGCTCAATGCATCAACAACCTTGTTAGCATTTCCAGAAATGTGCTTTATAACAAAAGTAAATTTCTACATAAATTCAATCCATTTTGCATGTTTCTGGTTCAATTTCTCCTGTTTGGTTATGAATTGTAAATCATGATTGTCTCTATACAAAATAAACTCTTTCAGAACCAAGTAGTGCCTCCATTTATTTAGCACCTGTATGATTGTATAAAACTCTTTATCATACATGGAATATTTCATCTTGGCCTTGTTCAGCTTCTCACTGAAGTAGGTAATCAGTCTATTGTCTTATCTTAATACTGCTCCAACCGCAAACCTACTTGCGTCACATCTCACTTGATGTCTTACTAAATTCTAGTAGAACAAGAACTGGTTGTCCAATTATCTTCTCTTTCAATAGCTTGAAACTCTTCTCTTCTTCCTCTGTCCAATAAAAATATTTATGTCTTTTCTTGACTATGTCCATCATTGGTTCAAAAATTCCACTAAAATTTCTAATGAACTTCCTCTAAAAACTAGCTAATCCATGGAATCTTTTGACTTCAAAGATATTCCTTGGTGATGGCCAATCCTTGATTTCCTTTACTTTCTCTGGATCCATCTTCAACTCATTCAAAGAGATTACGAATCCCAAATAAATGATCTCTTTCTTCATGAAAAATGACTTCTTCAAATTTATCAAAAACTTATTTTGTTGTAACCTCCTTATCAATAGAGTTAGGTGTCTCGAATGTTCTTCCCCAGTCTTACTGAAGATCAGTATATCATGAAGATACACAATTATGAACTTTCCAATAAAATATTTCAAGACTTTGTTCATCAATATCATGAAAGTACTCGGTGCATTCGTCAAACCAAATGGCACGACAAACCATTCATATAATCCTTCATTTGTTTTGAGTGTTGTCTTCCATTCATAAACTTCCCTCATTCTAATATGATGATATCCACTTTTCAAATCAATTTTTGAAAATCCCTTTGCTCCACTCAAGCAATCCATCAAGTCATCCATCCTCGGTAAAGGAAATATATACCTGATGGTGATTTTGTTTATAGCTCTCAAGTCCATACACATTATCCATCCACCATCCTTTTTTTGACTTAGCACTGTTGGCATAACGCATGGACTCAAACTTTATCTAATCAACCCTTTGTCCATCAAATCCTGGACTTGGTTCTTAACCTCTTCATTCTCTTGCGACATCAATCTATACGCTTCCTTGTTTGGTAAAATCTCTCCTGGTATAAGTTCAATGTGATGGCTTATACTTCTGATGGTTGCCAATGAATAAGGTAAATCATCCACCACTATATCAGCGAAATTCTCCAACAGTTCCTGAATTTCCTCCGGTAGATCATCTATCGAAGTACTGGTCAAGATGACTCTATATTTTCTTACCACAACAAACTGCATGTCTTGATCCTTATTGACATCATACAGAAGTTCCTTCCCACTCATGAGAATTATGGTATTTCTTGTTTCTTCTTTCACCTTCTTGTCTTCAATTGGCAGCAACATATGAATCCTACCATTCTTCTCCAAGGTGTATTTATTCTTTATTCCATCATGAACAACATTCTTGTCATATTTCAATGGTATCCCCAACAAAATATGACATAAATCCATGGGAATAACATCACACAAGATCTCATCCCTATATCCTCATATCTTAAATTCAACTAAACATTGTTTAGTGACAGTTACCTGGTGTCCTTTTTGCAACACCAAAACTTTATATGGGCTCGGATGTGCAATTGTTTCCAATTCCATATTTTCCACCATATTTGTGGAGACTAGATTATTTGTGCTTCTGTTTTCCGCAATTACCTTTCATACCCTATCCTTGGTCTTGGAAGCAGTTCTAAATAGACTATTTATTTGGATTGGATTCTCAACCTCTTTCTCTAGTTTCAAGAGAATTTTCCTCATCACTAAGGATCTTCCCGCCTTCTACATCTTCTGCTTCAACATTTCACCTTTGCGCTTCTGAAATATGAGCTTCAGATCCTCCATCTCTTTTTCTATCAGGTCATTCAAAATATTTGTGTCTGATCTTTCCACATCCAAAACACCTTATCTCACCACCTCTTCCTCTTCCTCTTCCTCTGGCTCGAGGAAAAGTATTATTATCGGCATACTGTCCTCTCTATGAACTTCCTCTTCTTTCAGGGTGAGTATGAGTTATCTTTTCTTCATCTTTGGGCTTCTATACTCTGTCCTGGGAAACTAATTTTTCTCTACTCTGAATTCTACCTCTGCCCCTTTGACCTTGCTTTCGGGCCAATTTTTTTCCTGCCTTTAGAGAAATCTGATAAGCATCTTCCAAATTTCTGATTGTCCCCATGCTCATCTCATCCTGGATGTCATATCTCAGACCATTCATGTATCTGGTGACCTTTTCATCATCGCTCTTATGATTACCTGCTATGATGTTAAGTTGGTAAAACTCTTCAGTGTATTCCTTCACTATCATTCCTTTCTGTCTCAAATTTTGTATCCTTCGAAACATATTAATTTGGTGATGTCTAGATGTAATCTTGGCTTTCATCGTTTCTACCATCCTATCTCAGTTTTTTTTTTTTTTTCCTTTGCAACAACTGTCATTCTGCAGTTTATCCCACCACAATATTGCGTGCCTTTTAAGTCTAGTGACAACATGTTTAACTTTCTTATCTTCCTCGATATCTTCATAATCAAAGTACTTATCAAGATGTCTAGAAGCCAATCTAATAGCTCTTCAACATCTAAGTTTCCTTCCCTTCTCCTAAACACTTATTCTTGAAACAACTCTGAATAAACGTTCTTCTGCAGCATCTTTGACTACAACTTCTTCTTCGACTCTAGCCTCATTTTCATTTTTGGCTTCACTAACATCTCCTGTAATAGTAGCTCATCTTTGTACTGTCTCCATAGCATCTAATCGAGCACAAAGTTCTCTCATTCACCTTTCCATGGCTAGATCGGGCATTGGTCTCTCTTGTCATCTTCTGGGTGACATTGTTTAAATCTATTCCACATAGAATACAAGTCACAACTTTCCTTCTGTCTTCTCTTTCTTACATAAAAAAATGATTGTAGGTTCTGATACCACCTTAACGCAACACCCCTACATCGGCAGGTTCTGCTTGACTTCCTGGTCTAAGGATCGTTCTTGGTCTCTCCTTTGAGTCAGAATGACTCTTCTAGTTCCCACTAGAACCCTTAACAAATATAACCATATGTCCTTCTTAAGAGTTACACCTATGCAAAAAAGCACTAGGCATGAACTCTCACCCACGTGGTCAATTGGTGTGACCACAGCCTTTTCTCGAAAGGGTATCTCGACTTTTGCAACTTCACGATCCTTGATGCGAGTCCCTCTAACTCCTTCAATCCCCGAAACCTTGAAAAGGTCTAACGGGTATTTGGCTCCTCCCTTATGTATCCACTATGTGACCTAAGTCATGTCCTGGGGTCCACCTCTAAGCACGTCGAGATTTCGTGACTCATGAGTTCAGGATACAACACTCTTGTTTTCTCCGAATTCTGAACTCGTGACTTCTCTACTACTATATGTCAACGGTCCAAATCCTTCTATGATCTGATGGTCCAGATCCCATTGGGATTTCGCAACTTGTGCCTTCTTGTCACAACTTTCTCCTCAACCCTGAATTTCGAAATGACGAAATTCCAACATGAGATCAATGGTCCTCGTCGATCTGGATCTAACGGTTACTCTTCCTCCTGAGCCTACAAATTCTTAAGGACTCTCTCCTTAACATTTTTCGTTTGTATGCAAGATCCAACAGTCCACGAAATTTTGATGGCTCTCCCTCTGAGAAAATTCAATCGTCTATTCGATTCCTTGATGAATCCTGACCAAATGACTTGGCCTCTTTTTCTCCCAAGCTTCACTTTTGTGAGGTGATTCTAGACCTCATCCTTTCCTTGACCTTCTTCAAAGTATATATCCCTCCTGACCTTGATTTATGATGCAAACTTAAGGATTCCTAAGGGATTCTCACATGCACTCCTTGCGACATTCACACATAACCTCTAGTTATATGAATCTCTCAGTTCTGTGCACTTCCTCCAATAGAAGCTCTTCAACCATTCACTGGATTGGAAAATTCTAAGACCTCAACTTGCCTGTGCATACCTTGCATGACTCTATGTTATCGTTACATATCTGCTTGTATGAGGAAAACAATATCTCTCCTGATCTTTTCTGACATGAAACTCAGAACCTCGTCAACGCACTCCTTCCAGACTTTCACTGCACTCCTCGTAGGAATTCTCAGGACACGAAACAATTGAAACTCATACTCTTCTTATCACGGATTTCATACATTCAACATGAAATCATGCATACACACATATCATTGAAAGAAATTCATAACAAAGCATATAATAAAACTGTAAACATACCAATCAATAGATTTAAACAAAATTCATAAACACCATGAATTTCGATCAAAACCTTCTTATATTAATCCAAGTTCATTTGTACATGGGTTCAATAGCAACAACAATCTGCTTATACAACTTTATGTTATGTTCTCCTATTCTCTTTCTCCACTACTCTCTAACTCTTACAATGAGAATAATGGTATAGTACAATACATGCGAGGGAGGTTTCTAGATTTTTCCCTCCTACACTCTAAGCTATCTAATCGAAATTAAAGTCTACAACTACTTTACATTTATTACAATAAATGCCTCCAACAAATAGATGAGAGAAACCACTCATGATCTGTATTACAACTCAAAACATAAATGTGAATGCATCCTTTCAATATATTACATTAATGTCTTATCCTTTCAAATTCAAAACATTCTCAAAATGTGTGTTGGTGCATATCCAGTTGTCCTCTACTTGCGTGTGCTTGCTTTGTCGATGATGCTCCTGCATCACTCTGATACCACTTGATGGTATCAGACTATATTCTTTCACCATCCTTCTTTTTTATGCAGTCTGCAAACAAAAAACTAAGCTCTGACACCACTTGATGCAAACCCCCCTTCTCTCCTGAGGGCTCTGCGACCTCCCAGTCTAGGATCAATCAAGAAAATGAGTCTGTTTGACTCTTTGGACCCTCAAGAACCTCAAATCCTCTTAATATGCCCTCTTTCCCTTAAAGAACATGTTATATGGAACCCATGGCTTTCTCCTTAATTACTTTTAAAACCTTAGTGTAAATAGGTGCTAGCTCTCCTGGTTAAGCCTCTCTTTAAGTGACCAAGGTTGTGACCAGTCGCTTGATCGAAACGTGCATCACAAATTCATGTATTGGGCCTTTACATGTGAGTCACCTCGACTCTCCCGACCTCCGAAATCATGATAGGATCTTAGAACGTGATAGCCCCTCTATTCTCCTTCACCGATGTGACCCTTCACTATGACCACTCGCCTAACTCAAAAGGCGTTTCATGATTTTGTATATCGGGTCTTTGCATGTGAGTCACCCTAACTCTCCTAACCTATGAAATTCCAACAAGGGCCTAACACGTGATATCTCCTCCCTTACCTCCATCCATATGACCCCTCACTATGACTTGGGGCCAAACCTTCCAAGCGCTTCGCGATTTCATGTTTTGTGAAGTCCATTTGCTCATCCTTCTGAAACCCGAACTTGCGAGTTTTGCTCGCTAGATAAATGGTCCACAATCCTCATGATCCAATGGTCCTAATCTCCTTTTCGCATATCAGGACTTTGCGCTTTGAAAAGTTGGAGGACTACTCACCTCCCTTCCCCTGATATATGAGCTCTTGATATCTCCTTCCCTCGAAATGAATCAATGGTCTAGATCTCTCCTTGATCCAATGGTTTAGATCAAATCGCAAACTCAAATTTTGTGAGTTCCCAGAACTCTTACCTCTGATTTCTTGAGTTGCAAACTCCCGAAAAGACTAGATCTACAGTCCACAATATTCCCTCAATCGATGGCTGCGATCAATTCACAAACTCAAATTTCACAAATCCTCATGAATCTTCCCTTTGACCTTTCCACTCTGTGAGTCATCGAAATGTTGATATCTCGCCACGTGTCCTCCTTGACAATGGACGACTCTGATGATTTCAGAATTTCATAACCCTGCTCCTCATGTGTACTTTAAAAGCTTATTGTTAGTTCACTTTAACTTGATCGGGTGGATATGATTCTTTTTCACTCAGACCGAATGACTGAGATCTTTCCTCATCTGTGCTTGCTCCTCATTGTCTAGACGTTGATTGGATGGTCCAGATCTCTTCCCCTAAGCTTAATCTTTCTTCAAACATAGAAGATTTTCTAAAGATTCAAAGGTTTCAACCTTTTTCCTTCCTTCAATTCCATTTCTTGGATCACTTTCATAGTTCTTGGAAAGTGTTATCCCTTCTGAGCTTGATCTCCTCAAAGATTTTCATCTCCCAAGCACTTCTTTCTTTTCCGGGAAATTTCGTCTCACTCAGATTTAGAGATTTCTTGAAAAGAATTCTTCCCTCCTTCCTGGTGTTCCTTTGTTCCAGTCCTTCATCTTCTTATGGAGTCTCTTCAACACTGAGTCTAATTCTGGATCTATGCACTCCTTGTATCATATTCTTACGCAAGATTTGGATTCTTACGGATGACTGTGAACTCCTTGCAACAATCACTTTGCACTACCTGCGAAGGAAATCTTATGCTATTTATTTTGATCTTTATGATTTGAAACAGACCATGTCAATGCACTCCTTGTGGACTGTATGCACACCTTGCACCAGCTCATAAAGAAAAGCGATTGAAAATTATACAAAAATTCTAAAGCTACATACACTCGTAGCAAGATTTGTTCATTCTTGAAAACAACAATAACAAAGAATTGTGAACAACAACAGTCTCACACATTTGGATCAATTTTCCTTAGTTATCTTCATTAAAAATGAAAATATGATTACAACAAAAATAAAAAACAACTATTGCTCAAAAAATTACTACTTGCTCGCAACACCCGTAACCCTTCCTTAGGGCATACAAAACCTCTCTTTATACAAAAGAAACAAACTAACTGCTATCTAATTGTGGTTACATCGAGGCTAGGGTTAAAATCCCAGGTCACACATGCCCATTTTGTCTCCACATGCATGATCTTTCCTTTTTTGTTTTCTATCAGCCTCAAAAGATTTGTAGTACTAGCTAGCATTCGAGACTCCAGATTGGTTCTCAGGCGCTGAGTTTTCCTGCCATGTGTACTTGTTGACGGTGCTCCTACATCATGGTATAATGAACAAGAGAGAAAAAAGGGACCCTTCATCTTCGTATTTTTGGGAAACTGCATCCGCAACCACATTTCCTTTTCCTTTCTTGTAAATGATCTCATAATCATATCCATAGAGCTTAGTCACCCATTTTTGTTTCTCTAGAGAGGAAATGCATTATTCCAGAAAATACTTGAGGCTTTGATGATCTGTCTTAATTTGGAAGCGTTTCCCCAATAGATAAGGGCGCCAAAGATCAATGACATGGAGAATATTATCCAACATTTTCTTTTCATAGATTGATTTGCCTAAATTTCGTTCAGACACTTGTCTGCTAGTAAAGGCCAAAGGCTGACCCTCTTGCATAAGGACATTGCCAATTCCTTTCCTTGAAGCATCACATTCTAGGACAAAGGTATTTGTGAAATAAGGAAGTTCCAGGCCTGGAGTGGTGCACATGGAGATCTTCAAGGTTTCAAAATATTGAGAAACAGTTGGATTCTAGGTGAAAGAATTCTTTTTAAGGACTGTAGTGAGAGCGGCCACAATCTTTTCGTAATTCTTAACAAACTTGCGATAATAACCTGTTAAGCCCAAAAATCCACGCAAGATTTTGTGAGTCTTTGGGTGAGGCCAGTCTTGCATAGCTTTAGTATTCTTAGGATCCACGCTGACGTCGTTCTTGCCAACAAGATGACCCAAGTACTTGACTTATGAGGCACCAAAATCACATTTAGATTGTTTCAGGAAAAGTTGGTGTTGAGAGAGTAGATGGAGAACTCAATCCACATGAGGCAGATGGTATGTCCAATTTTTTCTATAGATGAGGAAATAATCAAAGAAAACTAAGACACAATGATAGAGAAAAGGATGGAATACATGATCCACGAGGCTTTGGAAAGTGGAGGGAGAATTACACAAATCAAAGGAATGAGAAAAAACTCATAGTGGTCCTCATGAGTTCTAAAGGTAGTCTTAGGAATGTATGCCTCTTTCATATGGATCTGGTGGTAGCCAGAATGAAGATCAAGTTTAGTAAAGAACTGGTCACCACTGAATTCATCCAAGAGGTCATCAATGACAAGAATGGGAAATTTGTCTTTAATGGTGAGTTTGTTAAGGGCGCAAAAATCAGACAAATGTGCCAAGAAGGGATGATTTTAAGGATGAAAATTTATTTTAAAATGTAGAAACCTTCGTGAATCTTACTAATCCTTCATATGCCAACTATAAATGTTTGGCGATAATTTTGTAAAAATATTCAAATTTCTAAGGATTTTATATAGTTTTAATAAAATTCTAGTGATTTTTAAGGTAAAATAATTTTATGCTATAGAATTTGGGCGAATAATTTTTAAAATAGCGA
Organism: Picea sitchensis; assembly: GCA_010110895.2. Classification (NCBI taxonomy): domain Eukaryota; kingdom Viridiplantae; phylum Streptophyta; class Pinopsida; order Pinales; family Pinaceae; genus Picea; species Picea sitchensis. The sequence continues at coordinate 6,529 of SNQJ01S0040509.1, read as the reverse complement.
ATCTCGTTTTTGGAAAAACCATGGAAAATTAGCCCATGAGCGAAATTTAGCCCCTAAAATCATCCCTGGTGCCAAGAGCCTTCTTTCTTCATGACCATGACCACAGGAGAAGAGTTGGGGTTCATACTAGGGCGGATAACACCTGCGTTAAGAAGTTCTTGAACAATTTTCTCAATTTCATTTTTTGGGGAAAAGGGGTGACGATAGGGAGAAATATTGGGAGGAAGTATTTATGGGACAAGAGGAATGGAATTATCATGAACACCACAGGAAGGAGGGATTCCCTAGGGAGTGGGAAAAACCACTTGATGTTTAGAGATGATGGATTGGAGGTCTTGCGGAACAAAGGTGTCTCAGTTGCTTGTATGGCATGGAGTTGGGAAATAATATTCAAATGATCTTTTTTGAGCATCTTTTCCATGCGATGGGAATTGATGATATCAGAGGAACCGACGATGATGCCTTGGAACTTATATTTCTGGCCCTCCTGGTCAAATTGCATGGTTAATTCCTTAAAATCCATGAGAATGGGACCCAAATTCCTTAGCCAGTCTACACCAAACACAATGCCACAACTACCCATGTCAATAGAAAACATATGAGATTTTAGGTGGTAGTCATCAATTTGGAGACGTACATTTTCACAATGCCCTCCACATTTCATGGACCCGCTATTGGGAATCATGATTTGGAAATTATTGACTGCATGGATATAGCAATTAGTTTCTTGGGAAATGCGGCAATGGATAAAATTATGGGTGTTTCCACTATCAACAATAATGATGACCGTCCTATGCTTTATGTAGCCAATTAGTTTGAGGGTTTGTGGAGCAGAGAAGCCCGTGAGAGAATTTAGGGAAATGACCGGTTCTACTTCGGGAGGGTCTGAGGGAGGGGTAATGTCGGTGGGTTCAGGTGACTTAGACACAAGGGGAGCTTCAACATCCTCTTCTGAAACATCCTCTGAGATGTCCATAAAATTCTTTTGTTCCTTACACTTGTGTCTCAAAAAATATTTTTCATCACAATTATAACAAAGGCCTTTGAGTTGGCATTCATCCATTTCGACCCTAGTCAATTTTTGGATCTTTAGTAGAGTAGAAGGAGGAGTTGGATTTACTAGCTTCATGCAAGGAATAAAGGAGGGTTTCCAATTTTGAGAAGAGACAACCTGTTGTGCTTCCTTAGCTCATTTAGTAGCCTCCACCCAAATCTGAGGTTGAGCCATGAGGACATGGGCATGAATCTCATCATTGAGGCCATTGATAAAACATCCTCAGAAAATTATCTATAAAGTATTCCATTGTGCCATATTGTTTCAACTTTGTCAAATGGCCTAAATGGTTGGTGTCAGTTTCAAAGCGTTCATAAAGCTCTTCCAAAAAGTGTGTCCATGCAACATACCCTTGACGTGTATTTTTTTTCCATTGACAGCATTGCCAATGTTCTTGATCTAGATGGAGAACATCATATTAGACTTTGGACAAGTCATCTATAATTCCATACAAAGATAAATAATGTTCCATTTGATTTACCCAACCAATGGGATCTGAGCCATCAAATTTGGTCACATCCACCCACGGAAGGCGTAGGTCATACTGAAAGTGATGGGGTTGATAATTATGGGAATTAGAGGAAGTTTCATCTTTGGTATGCAAAGGTGGGTCAGATAAAGGGGGATCTGCAGGGCTATGTAGCTTGGTGCATATCATCGAAGCAACAAATTCAATCTAGGTAGTCATGTCTTATTTGAGGTCTTCTTTGAGTTTCGCGATTGAGGTGATGATGGAGGAATGCATGTTTTTATTGATGGTGGAAATATCGGCACTGAGTTGTCTCACTTCTTTTTGGGTCTCTGTGAAATTAGATTACAATGTATTGAAGCAATCTTCCAAGTCTTGGGTACAGTTATGGTCCACAATGACAAGGGTACGAAAGAGGGGCGGGTGGGGTCAAAAAAATTGCTAAAAAATGATAGGTATGAATGTGATAAGGGAGAAGAGATAAATGCAACAGAATAGGTCTCAAATAATATGAATAATGCAGTGATGAAATGACCAAATGCTTAACCAGGAAGAAATGTGTAGTGATTTGGAAACTTGAACACAGTTGCACGACAATAGATCTTGTCTGTTTTATTTAATTTTTCCCTCCCCAAGGGTTATTTATTCAAGGGTTCTATAGACAAGGGTTTTCCCTGTGCTATAGCTCTCTAATATATGTGTGGGATCCAATAGTAGTACTCATCCCAATATACCTAGGTACTAGAGAGTATCTTCCCGAGTGTTGTTCTCGATGGCACTATGGCAGTTAGGTGACTGATCAGTTTATTTAAAGAGGGCTTCAGGAAAACTAGGTTGATCTGTATACAGGTGTTGTCTAATGTGCTACCACTCAAAGGGGTACCAACATGGGTTACAAGGGTGGCCAATAGATGTGCGCTTAAGTACCACTTGTATTTCTTGCATGTATGAATCCCCGAACACGAGTTTATGCATGTAACAATAGATCTTTGTAGCTTAAAGACGCTGAAATATGTCTCTACCTTGAAAAAAATTTAACCCACAATTTTCTGCCCAGGAAACTACTCTGATACCACTTGTAATATTCCATATATATAAAGTACGCAAAAAATAAATAAAATGCTAGAAATGGTAGATGAACAACAATATAACTAGAACAACACCACAATAATACTAAAATGATAACAAAATAACACCCGAAAGAGCACTTTGATTACTGAGAGCAATGTTCACTTGCCGCTTCGAGGGGGCAACCTGTAGTCGAGCAGAGCTCTATTACAATAATATCCAAGACAACATTTATATTACCCTCAACTCCTATTTATACTAAATATGTCTATCAAAAGAACCATCTAGAGGAAGATCCTTCTAGAAGCGGAAGCTTCTATTAGGCCTTCTTACATTCGACTTATTCTTCCTAGATAATGTGTAGGACTTATTTTTTTTCATATAAAATTAAATTGAATTTTTTTAGCAACTTTTGAAGATTTGATTTAAATTTTTATGGTTTCCTACATAAGAGAATTTTTTATGGTTTGTCCTACTTTGGATTATCCTTGTATTCATTATTTGGTATAAGGGTCTCCAAGTACCCATTTGTTTTTAAATGTTTTCACCAAGATAAGAGACCCCATCTCCCAATGAACTAGGATATTTCAGATTTGAGTTTTTTAGTCAAACCTCCTATAAAAAAAATTCCCGACAAATTTAATATTGTTTTTGAGAATAATACAATATAATTTGTATTTTAATGCTAAAGGATCATTCAAGAATCAATATTTGGATAATTAGCATACCATGATAGGGTTTGGCTATCTTTGTGATTAAATTTTAACTTAATCCTAAGGTTTGAATGCACATTTAAAATTGATTGATTTTGTTATGTCTAGAGGTCATCATGATTTGAGGTAGTTGTTTTGAAAGTTATACATCAGATCAATTTCAAAGGAAGATATCTCCATTGTCTGGAAAGTTTCACGAGTTTTTGAAGTCCATATAAAATCATCTATTGTTTTGAAGGTTTGTTGAGATGTATTTTTCCAAACCAAGTCCTAAGCCCTTAAATGATTCCACAAATCGCTATCCCCATTTTCTCTTGTGTATTGTGGCCATATTTGGATGGCTCATTCCTCCATTACACAATTCTTTATTCTCAGTTTGAATTCGTAATATCCTACCCACATTTTTCCACTATTCAACATTGAAGGGTTTCTAAGGTTTAAAGAAATCAGTTTCAAAACATTTTGTTGCAGATCTGAGCTATTTGGAAAGTGTTACTGTATCTCAGTCTATCAGAATCTATCCCATCTCTTTTACTATCTCAAAATGAGGATTATTGGGATATTCTTGCACCAATACTCTTCTAGCCTTTTCAGAATGATTTTCTCCAATCACATAATATTTATGGTCAAAACATTTTGATCTATCAAATTCTTCATTTGTAGGAACTTCCATTGGGTCAACAAGAACTAGGTAGTCAACCACATGTTCATATGCATTGTACCTAATCAATGATTTCAAATTATGAATATGCAAGTGATGCAGTTTTCTAATTTGATATTTTTCTTGCCCTTCTGTGCATTTATAAAATTCTTTTACATTCAAATGAAATGTGTGGCCATCATCAACTATGTTTTTCGTCCTCATTTTATTTTGAATGGAATTTTATGTTGTTTTCAGAATACCATCCTCTAGATCAACACCTGGTGTTATTATTTATCTGCTACCTTTAGGACTTTCAGTATAATACTCTGAGCTAACGATGAATTCTTGAACATTATCAACATTTTTTTTCTTCCTCTTATGATTTAAATGTGTTTCATCTAAATTAATGATTTCTTCATAATCAATAGGAATAGACTCATCATCAACCATCTCTCTTTTTCATTTATCTTGTTTTTTATTTTTCCAAGAAGGAGTGATAACCTCATTGGGACCAATCTCAACAAAATATTCATTTGAAGTTTCCTCCTTTTCAAATGTAACCCTTTTAGGATTTCTAAAATGAGGATTTTTCTTTCTTATTTTATGTTCTTCTCTATCTACTCTTGCAGGTTCAACCTGCATTACTTTATGTTTCTTTTTTCTTCCTTCTTGTGTCTTTTCAATATGAAAAATGTTGATGACATCCATGATATTATTCTCTGTAGAGTAAATCCCCACTAACATATGTGAAAGTTGTTCATCAATATCCTGTAAAAATAAAATATAACATTTTCATGCTGAATAAAATTAAAACGTTACCATGATACTAAAAATAATAAATGACGTCCCCAAGGTGTAGGATAGTCGGTGATGGACTGTTCTATTAAGGAACTCTGTGATGTTAAATTCACCGGTTCAAAACCAGCAGGGATAAAAAATCCAACCATGTTAAGGGTTGGTGTGGCTTAGGCCAGGTGCGATCCCCGGGTGTTTTTGACGGCTTAGATGCCCCTGAGTCGCGGTTTCTCAGCCACAGGCTAGTCCCGCGGGCCACGAACAAACTAGAAAACAAAAAAAATAATAATAAACGACACAAAAATATAAATGAAAAACTAACATTTCCTTTCTCAATTTCATCAACGATGGATGCACATAATTCTGAAAAACATTCACTACTTTTATAATTTCTCAATGTGAAACAATATCTAAACTTTATATAAGTTCTCCCTTGTTTGACAAGTGCATAAATAATATATGTGGCTCGCACCAAACATATATCTCGTAAGAAGCCAAGTGCCTAATGATTTCCTTGCACATGTTCTAATTTGGCACAACACAAATATATATGATCTCCATTGTTTGATATATTGTATTTAACAAACCAAGAATATTCCAGTTTGTTTTCACCTTCCACAAATTTCAACTCTATAACAATCTTCATCGCCTTTGAAAGCTCAAGTGTTATGCTATCATTTTGTTTCCTAACATTCATGATGGTTCTAGTTACATTTTTGGATGCCATTATTGCAAGTTGTGATCCATATATATTCATAGATAATATATTTCCTGTCATTTTCCTATATTAAGATGAAAAAAAAAAAATTAGGCCTTTCACATTATAATA
>SNQJ01S0040508.1:116836-128297 GCA_010110895.2 Picea sitchensis | reverse complement strand
AAACGAAAAGCGAAAGAAAAGAAACAATCAAAGAGAAAACAAAATTCACACCCAAAAAGAAAAAGTTGAAGAACAATGACCTTGACTCGAATCAAGATAAAGAGGTATGTAGGCCTTTGATGACCTTCACCAGGGTTTGTACTCAGTTGATGAGGAGAGAAGAACAATGTATGGGTCTTAAACTTCGCTCAATAGGAAAGTATTGAATGAAAATAGTGAAGAAGGCTACAAGACCCAAACAGTGAGGTGCTTATTCTTCAATCAAAAGACAGATTTCAAGGTTGAAAAGGAAGAAACACTGACTCACAATGTTACTCAGCAAAGGAAAACAGAGGCAAAATCCAAAAAAAAATGCAATTCTGAAAGATTTTTGAACCAAAGAGGGCTGGCGCTCTGTTGCCAAGGGCAAGGAGCGTTATATCACTCTGTGCATAGCCATTAGGATCACTGGCGCTCTGTTAACACTAGGACAGGGGCGCCAGGGTCTGAAACTCCAAAAATTGTCAAAAAGATCAAAACATTGCAACCCAATTCCGACAATTATGCTGAGTGTGATGGGGTAGGGAGCCAATCAGCTCATGAAACCAATCAAAAGAGGAGTGAACCAGGTCTAAAACAATCAAGGGATAGAACTAGGTCAATGAGGAGAAATCGAAATAAGAAATTTCGAATTTGAGGCTATCTCCCCAGTGGAGTCGCTAGTTTCTGTTGTAGGAAAATCTCCCTGCGGATAGGTAGATCGCCTCTAAGGGCTTGACCTTAACCCTAGACAGAAAAATTCTTAACGTGGACACTGACTTCCTTTCAAATCTATCTAAACTAATACATGAGAAGGAAGGATAACATAAGTACCTCTTTATCGACATTTGTCCCTGCACGCTCCGAGTTGCACTCCAATCCTTTTCTCCTCGCTGAGTTCTGCAGACAAACAAGATACGACTACTTCCTACTCCACTGATATTAGCTTGAAAACAGATCTATCAATTAATGATAAGTTCATGTAACATCAGACACAAACTAGAAAGAAACAGGCCAAGCTTGTCATATTGATGAGAATAACGACAACAATACTTACAATCGTAGATGCAAAAGCGACAGCTTCGTCAAGTCCCCTTCATATAACCCTTGCTCAAAAGATCCACAACCCGGCTGACAACAACTTCACTGATCACTTCTCCTTTGGCTGACTGTGTGTTTCCTATGAGATCATAGGTTTCATGCTAGCCATTCTTCCCCCTTTCCACCATCATAGAGCTTGTTTATATAGGTTGGGAGGAGCCTAACCTCTTGAGTTATGTTTAGAACAAGTTGGGAACCTCCTCCTTAGATCAGGGATCTCTTGATGAAACCAAGAATTCGAGTACAACTTCCTCCTAATCTCAAAAGATCCTTTCCTCATTATCCTCAACAGTCTAACAACTGACCTAGATTAGGGAGCGCTCCTTCAAAAGGGGCATCAGAGCGCTAGAACGCTCCCTGAGAAGCTTAAGGGGAGCTCCAACACTTCAAACATGGGCAACGCTCCTTCAGAGGGGTGAGGAAGTGTTATAACGCTCCCTGAGGCCTTATAGGGGAGCGCCAGCGCTCCTAAGGTTGTTTTAGGGGAGCGTTCACCCTCAAAACTCTTGATTGAAAGCCCTTTTTAGGTGTTAAGAGTTACCTGACTCCAGTGAACCAGTTCTCCTTCTTCAAACCAAGTACATCAGATGTTTTAAGTGTCTCCTTAGTGTCTTCATCATGGCAGTATGCTTAAACAATATTTGCGACACTTGTAACCAACTTGCGACACTTGCGAAAGTTGTAAGGAAGTTGCGACACTTACGACAATTGAGAGGAATATGTGACGCTTATCCAGTTGAGCAATTTTGACGTGTAACAACCTCCCATTTTCCTCATTTGACTCAATCAACATATGAGGAATCTCTCATGGAAACACAACTTAATGGGCTGATTAAAGGGAGAAAGACTGTGACAACAATTCCAACAAGTACAACCTCAAGTCGAAGAATAAAGAGGGGAAGTCAGACATCCCTGATCAGCCTCTCACAACACAAAATCTTTCTAAGCCTGCAACAAACACTGCCAGAGAAAAGAAAACTCAGAATCTATCGCTGGCAGCCAAAGACCTTGCTCTAGAGGTGAGGGAAATTCCTAAGTCTCCTTCCTCTTTTAATTTTGAGCACGAAATTCAAAAAATTAGAGTTCTTGTGCCCATTTCAGAGCTAGTCAAGAACGAAGACTTCAAAAGGTCCCTTTCTAATATTTTACTGCCCGAACCATCCTGCCATTACACAGAATTTGCGAACCTCTAAGATTAAAAGACTCTAGTCATCCTAGGTCCTATGGTAGAAGACAGAGATGATTAATCCCCTCCCTTATACACATCCCTGAACATTCATGATAAGGTGATGCACAATTTTCTGATGGATTCCGGGGCATCCCATAATCACATGCCCAAAACTGTCATGGAGGAACTTGAACTGGAAGTCACAAAGTCCTACCATGACTTGTACTCCTTCGATTCAAGGAGGGTGCAGTGTCTTGGGTTGCTTAAATATTTGGTGGTAACCTTGTTTCTGTATCCCATGAAAAGTGTGGTCATGGACGTTGTGGTAACTGATGTGTCCCCCAAGTTCGACATGCTATTGTTAAGATCTTGGATAAAAATTCTTGGGGGAACATTAAAAATGGACCTAACATATTCTACCATTCATGTCTTTGGAGGGGAACACAAAAAACTGTATAGAGAAGCTCAACTGACCTACATTGTCAGTGATGAAGTAGACCCCACCAATCATCCCATATTTTCCCTTGACAGTGATTTGGGATCCATCTTATTACAACTCACCAACACTCTCGAGGCTCCTCTTTGACTTAGAAAGTAGCCCGTCTCATTTCATGAAGTACATCCCCAAACTACTGTTGTGTGGAAGATTTTCTTCGATGGAGCTTCTTCCAAAGAAGGTGTTGTTGCCGAGGTAATTTTTGTTTCCCCTGATTGAGAAACTATATCTCTGTCATATAAATTAGAGTTTGAAGCTACCAATAATGTGGCAGAGAATTAAGCTCTCATTTTAGGCTTGAGGGATGAAAAGGACATGGGAATCAAATAAATCGTTGTCTTTGGGGATGTCGAGTTGGTCATAAAGAAAGTTAGAAATCTTTACCAAGATAAGCATCTGAGGCTGAGATCTTATAGGAATGAAGTGTGGGATTTAATAGACATTTTTTTCCTAGATTTCAATATTTCATTCATTCCTAGGGAGGAGAATACTTTGGCAAATTCTCTGGATGTTTCGGTAGGTAATTTCAAAGTTCCCCTGCCACCCAAGCTCAAGTACGATATAGAAGTAAAATATAGACCCTCTATACTAGACAATGTCAAGCATTGGAAGGTATTTGGGGATGATCTTGAGATAAGAAGATTCCTGGAGACAACTGATGAATTTTATGCATTATAAATAGACCAGGAACATGAACCTAAAACTGGCTCCCATACTGATGTTTTTTTAAAGAATATCGCTAATCATCACATTGTGCAGTTATCGAGTAATCATATTCCAAAGGGATTAGTCCCTTTGGAAATAATCTTTGACAATAATGATGTGGCAGTGAAATCTAAGAAGCCGGTCGATGAGGTTGACATATCTAAATGCAACATTGGCATGAAGAAGGAGCCAAAGTTTTCAAATTATCAAGCAATTTGAAAAAGGAGCAGAGGACCGAGTACGCTGAGCTTTTGAAACAGTTTGTTGATGTGTTCTCCTGGACATACGAAGATCTCACAACATATGACACAGGCATTATTAAGCATAAGATCCCACTGAAAGAAGAAGCCAAACCATTTGGGCAGAAACTAAGACAGATTAATCCTATTTTGTTGTCTATCATGGAGAAATAAGTAAAAAATCCGTTGGATGCTCAAATCATTGTCCCTTTGAGATACTCGGACTGGGTGGCCAACTTGGTCCCGGTGAGAAATAAGAGAAGGGAAATCAGACTCTATGTCGATTTCAGGAACCTGAACAAAATCTCAAAGAAAGACAATTACCCCTTGCCGAAGATGGAACACATATTGCAAAGGGTAACCGATGCATCAAGGATATCCATGATTGATGTTTTTTCGGGCTACAATCAGATATAAGTCATGCCTGAAGACCAAGAAAAAACAACCTTCACCACTCCTTGGGGTACATTCATGTATGCCAAAGTTCCCTTTAGACTGATGAACACAGGGGAAACCTTTCAACGAGCCATGGATATCTCTTTCATTGGAGAAACGGAAAAGTTTGTGGTCATCTATCTGGATGACATTACAGTTTTATCCAGATCTGATAAAGAGCACTATGAACATTTGAAAAGAGTTTTCCTGAAATGCAGAAAGTTCGTCCTTTCCCTGAATCCCAAGAAATCTTTGTTTTCCATGAAGGAGGGGAAGTTTTTGGGCCATATAGTATCAGCCAAAGGGGTCATAATCGATCCCAACTGGGTGGAAGCAATCCAAGCCTTATCACTTCTCGGATCCAAGAAATAAGTCCAGTCCTTCCTGGGTAAAATTAATTTCTTGAGAAGATTTGTTTGTAGTTTTTTTGAATTGGTGAAGCATAACACAACAATGCTTAGGAAGGGAAATGAAGTAAAATGGTCTGCTCAGTCTAGAGAATCCTTCAACCATATCAAGAGGGTGCTGACTGAGATGCCTGTGCTTATCAGTCTTGAGTATTCCAAGGATTTTCTAATCTTTTCATTTGCCTCTTTGGACATAGTGGTAGTTGTTTTTCTACAGAAGAATACCGAAGGGATGGAGCAACCTATCTCCTTTTTCAGTCGGGCATTGAGGGATTCTGAAATCAAATATGAAATCATGGAAAAGAAGGCCTATGCTTTGGTTAAATCTCTCAAGGCTTTCAGAGTCTATGTCCTTCATTCAAAAGTCATTGCATATGTTCCTTTAGATTCAGTGAAGGAAATTATCATTCAGTCGGACATAGATGGAAGGAGGAGTCGATGGATTTCCAAAATACTTGAATTTGATCTTGAGATAAAGCTCACCAAGCTAATTAAAGGCCGGGGTTTAGCCGAGATGTTGGTTGAATCTTATTATAAAGTGTTGGGGGTTAACTTCATCACCACTTGCTCAGAAATTTAGCAGGCCGAGTTGTCTGATGGCAGTCCTCAAGACAACCCTCCATTGGAAGAATGTACCTGGTACAAAGATATCATATATTTTCTATATAAGTTAAGGCCCCTTGATGGCATGGGGAAAATTAGGGAAAGAGATTTAAAGCTCAAAGAAATCAAATATTGCCTTATCGACCGGGTCTTGTATTGGAAAGATCCTCTAGGAGTGATTCTGATATGTCTAGACCCACATGAGGCCCAAAAGATTATGTTTGAGTTTTATGACAACCTATGTGGGGGACACCATTTCTAGAAGACCACATCCTACAAAATCCTCAGGGTTGGGTACTACTGGAAAACTTTATTCACTAATCTCTGCAAAAATATCCGAGCCTGCATCAAATGTCAAAGGTTCTTAGGAAAGCATCATCTCAAATCTATACCTCTAAAGCCTGTAGTAGCTTCGGGCCCCTTTCAGCAATGGGGATTGGAATTCATTGGGGAGATTCATCCTCCTTCAAGTGGTCATCACCAATGGATCCTAACTGCGAAAAACTATTTTACCAAGTGGATAGAAGCTATCCCCACAAGTAGTGCTTCTCATAAGGTAATAATTAGCTTCCTAGAGGATATCATAGAGAGGTTTGGCTATCCTAGCAGAATTATCACTAATAATTCTTCCTCCTTCAAGTTTGAGGATTTGATCAATTTCTGTGAATAGTTTGGGATTTCATTAATTCACTCCACTCCCTATTATCCCCAAGGTAATGGACTGGCAGAGTCTTCTAACAAAAGCTTGATCAATATTATTAAAAGATTGTTAGAATACAATAAGAAGGCCTAGGATTCGACCCTCAAATTCACTATGTGGGTTGATCGAGTGACTACAAAAAGGTCCCTAGGCATCTCCCCTTTCCAACTTGTTTATGGGACAAAAGTTGTTTTTCCTTCTTAGCTAGCTCTACCTATGGTGAAATTCTTCCAGGATCATCAGGAAGAACCTAAGGATATGGTTAGGAGGATACATCAGCTGGTGGAGGTCCAACAGAACAAAGATCAAGTGGTGGATAGATCCCATGATCATCATCATAGGATCAAGTAGGATTTTGACAAAAAAGTGAGAAAAGAAGATTTCCAGCTGGGAGACCTTGTGCTTAAATGGGATGCACCCAGGCAGGACAAGGGAAAGCATGGAAACTTTGATGCCTTGTGGGTCGGTCCCTTCAATATTTCTAAAGTATTTCCAAATAACAACTACAGGTTACAAAATTTGGAGGGAGATGAGATTTTTGGGTGCCCAGTAAATGGGCATTTCCTAAAAACATTTTTTGTTTAAAGCTACAAATGACATCCCACCTTTGTAAATACCATCTATGTTTTATGTTTTTCTATTTTACTTCTAATAAATACTCCACAACCCAACATTAAGGCACTGGAGCTACGCGTTCTTGGCAGCTCATAGGGAGCATGTCATCCCCCATGGAGCCTAATGTTACCACATTATCCTATCAAGACCTTGGGGGTCTGTTTTTCTCCATATATCTATGTTTTTGTCGCCTTTTCCCTTCTTCTGTAATACACCAGATATAAAATGTATACAGAACAGAAATAAAATTCTAGTAATGGCAGAATAACAACAATATAACTAGAACATTCACCACAATAACACTGAAATGATATATGAATAAAAATAGAAATAACACTTTGAATCTGAAAGCAATGTTCACGGGCCTCTTCGAGGGGGCAACCTCCAATTAAGCAGAGCTCTATTACAATAATATCCAAGCTAGGGTTCTCATACCCTCGACTCCTATTTATACTAAAAAGAAGCATCTAGAGGAAGATCCTTCTAGAAACAAAAGCTTCTATTAGGTCTTCTTACATCCTCCTGATTCTATTTTATTGAAAGGCCTTATTAATATTGACCTTTATTACATCTGAATATATTGTTCTACCTATGTGTGGGTTAGGACCCTAACATGTCCGCCCCCTTAAAAACAACCTTGTCCTCAAGGCTTGAGATGAAGAAATTGTTGCAGAATAGTAGCTAGTTCCCAAGTGGCGTCTACTGGAGTTGTATCTTTCCACTGGACTAGCACTTCCTTGATGGTTCTCTGACGTAGGCGACGCTCACACTAGTACAAAATTGCTTCTGGTTGTAGCTAAATAGATCCTTCTTCAGCTAACTCTGGAAGGTTGGTTTGAATTTGGCACTTAGCTCCAATCACCTTCTTTAAGCATGAAACATGAAAAATGGGATGTAGCTTCGAATGGATGGGCAAAGATAATTGATAGGCTACATGTCCCACCCGCTTGAGCATGTTATAAGGACCATAAAATTTGGGCGCTAGCTTCTGACAGTGCTCGGCCTTGAGGGAAGTTTTCTTGTAAGGTTGCAGTCGAAGAAACACTTGATCCCCTTCTACAAATTGATGTTTAGAGCGACCTTGATCTACTTGTTTCTTCATGTGATTATGTGCCATGACCAAATTCTCTTTGAGGGTATGGAGAATGGCCTCTCGAGATGTAAGTGTTAGGTCAACTGCCTGGACCTTCGAGGAACTCGGTAAGTATGAGAGAACTGAAGGTGGATTATTTTCATATATTGCTTCAAAAGGAGTCATGCATGTAGTTGTATGGTATGAAGTGTTGTACCACCATTAAACTAGGGGTAACCATTGAGCCCACTGATTTTTCTTTTTCGAGAAAAAACACCTCAAATATGTTTCCAAAAACTTGTTGACAACTTCCATTTGGTCATCAGTCTGGGGGTGATAAGTTGTGCTGAGATGCAATTATGTACCTTGTATCTTGAACAGTTCTTTCTAGAAATTGCTTGTGAAAGTTGGGTTGCAATCAGAAACAATAGAGTGTGGCATGCCATGAAGCTTGAAGACCTGATCCATGAAGATTTGAGCCACCGTTGATGTTGTAAACGGATTTTGAACGGCGCATAAATGAGCATACTTGGAAAGGCGATCAACAACCACCATGATGACAGATTTATTTCCTGATTTGGGTAAGCTGGTAATAAAATCCATAGAGATATCCTTCCAAATAGCAGGTGGAATCGACAATGGTTGTAGTNTTGCATTGACACACGTCACATTCAGCTACAAAATTACGAATGTCATGTTTCATACCATCCTAGAAAAAGGAATGTTTGACCTTGTCATAGGTTTTGGTGAACCCAAAATGCCCTGTTGTGGGTGTAGCATGAAGCTTAGAAAGTACCGTGGATTTAAGCTTTGATTGTTTACTTAAATACAAATGGCCTTTGTATCAAAGTTTCTCATGGAGCCAAGAGTAACCTGGGGAAGCTGGAGCATTGGACTGCAATTGTTGGATCAACTACAAACTTTTGGGTCTTGTAGCCATTCCTGGCGAATGGCTTGGAGCCAATCTGGTACAGTGAATGAAAGAGAAAAAAGGGATCCTTCATCTTCATATTTTTTAGGAAAGTGCATCCGCAACCACATTGTCTTTTCCTTTCTTATAAATGATCTCATAATCATATCCAAATAGTTTAGTCACCCATTTTTGTTGTTCTATGGAGGAAATGCGTTGTTCCAGAAAATACTTGAGGCTTTGATGGTCTGTCTTAATTTGGAACCATTGCCCCAATAGATAAGGATGCCATAGATCCATGCCATGCAGAATAACCAACATTTCATTTTCATAGATGGATTTGCCCAGATTTCTTTCAGATAGTTGCTTGCTGGTAAAGGCCAAAGGTTGACCCTCTTGCATTAGGAAAACACCAATTCCCTTCCCTGAGGCATCACATTCCAACACAAAAGTCTTTGTGAAATCAGGAAGGGCGAGGACTGGAGTGGTGCACATGGCCATATTAAAGGTTTGAAAATCTTGAGCAATGACTGGAGTCCAAGTGAAAGATTTATTTTTAAGGAGAGAAGTAAGAGGTGCTGCAATCTTCCCATAATTCTTAACAAACTTGTGATAATACCCTGTTAAGTGTAGAAATCCATGCAAGCTCTTAAGAGTATTTGGGTGAGGCCAATATTGAATAGATTCAATCTTTTTAGGATCCACCCTGACACCATCTTTTCCAACCAGATGACCCAAGTATTCTACTTTTGAGGCGCCAAAAGCACATTTAGACTGTTTCAGGAAAAGTTGGTGCTGAAAGAGTAGATGGAGAACTCGATCCACATGAGCAAGATGGTCTGTCTAGGTTTTTATATAGATGAGGATATCATCAAAGAAAACTAATACAAAATGGTGGAGAAAAGGACGGAAGACATGATTCATGAGGCTTTGGAAGGTGGAGGGGGAATTATACAAGCCAAAGGGCATGACCAAAAACTCATAGTGGCCCTCATGAGTTCTAAAGGTAGTCTTGGGAATATCTGCCTCTTTCATATGTATCTAGTGGTAGCCTGAATGAAGATCTAGTTTAGTGAAGAATTGGGTGCCACTCAAATCATCCAAAAGGTCATCAATGATAGGAATGGGGAATTTGTCTTTGAAGGTAAGTTTGTTTAGGGAACAAAAGTAGGACACATTCGCCAAGAACCTTCTTTCTTCAGGACCATGACCACAAGAGACGAATAGGGGCTCATACTAGGGCAGATAACGCCTGCATTAAGGAGTTCCTGGACCATTTTCTCAATTTAATGTTTTGGGGAAAAGGGGTGACGATACAGATGGATATTGGGAGGAAGGCTTGCTGGTACAAGGGGAATGGAATGATCATGAACACCATGGGAAGGAGGGAGGCCTTGGGGAGTGGAAAAGACCAATTGATGTTTAGAAAGGATGGCTTGGAGGTCTTGCGGTACGAAAGGTAACTATGTTGCTTGTATGGCATGGATTTGGGCGATAACACCAGAATGACCCATTTTGAGCAGCTTTTCCATGCGATGGGAACTAATGATCTCAGGTGAACCTACAGTAATGCCTTGGAACTTATATTGGTGGCCCTCTTGGTCGAATTGCATGGTTAAGTCTTTAAAATCCATGAGAATGGGACCCAAAGTCCTTATCCATTCTTCACCCAGCACAATGTCACAACCTCCCATGTCGATAGAAAACATATGGGATTTCAGGTGGTAGTCACCAATTTGAGGACGCACATTTTCACAATGCCATCCACATTTCATGGAACCACCATTGACAATCATGATTTGGAAATTATTGATGACATGGATGTAGCAATGAGTTTATTGGGCAATGTGACGATGAATAAAATTATGGGTGTTGACACTATCAACCAGAATGATGACCTTTCGATGCTTGATGTAATTGATTAGCTTGAGGGTTTGGGGAGTGGAGAAGACAGTGAGAGAATTGAGGGAAATGACTGGTTCTACTTCGAGAGGGTCTGAGGGAGGGGTTATGTCAGTGGATTCAAGAGATTCAAACATAGAGGGAGTTTCTTCATATTCTTCTGAAATCTCCTCAGAGATGGCCATAAAAAGATTTTGTTATTTACACTTGTGGCCTGGGAAATATTTGTCATCACAGTTATAACAAAGGCCTTTGAGTTGGTATTCAACCATTTCAGTCCGGGTCAATTTTTGGATCTTTAGTGGAGCAGAGAGAGTAGTGGGATTTACTGGTTTAGGGTGATGGGATTAAGGAGGGTTTGTGGTTTTGAGAAGATACAACCTATTGTGATTATTTATCTCTTTTGGTAACCTCCACCCAACTCTCAGGCCGAGCCATGAGGACATGGGCTCGAATTTCATCCTTGAGGTCACTGATAAAACACTCTTGAAAAAAGGCATCATACATGCCCTCTGTTCTAAAATCCATGCACTCAAAGGCAGCTATAAAGTTTTCCGCTATTCCTAATTGTTTCATCTTTGTCAAATGGCCCAAATGGTCGGTGTCAGTGTCAAAGCATTCATAAATCGCTGCCACAAATTGTGTCCAAGAAATATACCCTTGACAAGAATTTTTTCTCCATTGCCACCATTGCCAACATTCTTGACCTAGATGGAGAACACCATACTGGAGTTTGGCCAAGTCATTTGTAATGTTGTATAAAGAGAAGTAATGTTCCATTTAGGTTACCCAGCCAGTGGGGTCCGAGCCATAAAATTTGGTCACATCCACCTGTGGAAGGCATAGGTCAGATTGAAAGTGATGGTTCTGTAAGGTATGGGAATGAGAGGAATGGTCACCTTGAGTATGTGGGGGTGAGGAAGAGGAAGGGTTGTCTGTAGGGATATGCAGTTTGGTGCAAAGTGTCGAAAATATTGATTCAAGATGGGTGGTGAGGTCTTGTTTGATTTCTCCCATTGAGGACTGCATGGTTGTATTGATGGCGGTGACATTGACACTGAGTTTTTTCACTTCTTATTGGGTCTCAATG
>SNQJ01S0040508.1:82831-116826 GCA_010110895.2 Picea sitchensis | reverse complement strand
GGTAAGTTAGTACATCAACTTCCCGGGGTCGTAACTTTTGCATACTATCTCCGTTTTAGGCGTGTGATAGCTCGTTGGACAGGTATCGTCAAGGAGATTCATTTTGGGGGCTCAATCATGCCTTCGACTATCATTGAGAACCTAGATCTCAAAAAACCTTCATTTAGGCCCTCAAAATGGCCCCGGAAGTTAAAACCTGCTAAAAATAGTAAATTGCCAAAATTGCCAGAAAACTGTTTTGAGCCAGTCGAAAAATGTGGGTGGCCACCGATATCCACCTGGATCAGAATAGGTGGCAACAAAATTGATATTTTCATGAATTGATGTTTTGGGGTTCTCGTCAACGCATATACCCATAGCCCGAAAAATCGAAAACGCGAAATGCGAAAGCGTCGAGATTGAGCCCATGGTCCAAGCCAATGACCGTATGGATGAGGGGTAAGGGAGGCACCAACACAATGTAGCCCCCTTCACGATTTTGGCAATCGATATTCTCAAGGGAGAGGAGTTTACTCCTTCCCATTGCTGATACCCAAAATCTGAGAAGCGCCTTCGACTTTAGGGCAAGGTCAAAACCCATTGTCATATGGAAAGTAGGGCCAAAAGAAAGATAAGCTTATGTTCAGTCCACATAGGGATAAAATCCGTCTAAGGAATTGATCTTGGTCGTCGATTCTAAGGGAATATCAAGCCATTGGTTTGGACAGGGTGATTTCGCAACACCATGTATTGGGAATCTTGGACATAGCATGTGGGAATCCCTGAAAGGAAAAATGATGAAGCATCTTTGAAGACATGTGCGGGGTCATGGACCTGGGTTACATTGAAGGAAGAGCCAAAAGAAAAGGAGGCTAGTCTCCAAGCCTTGGAAAGCTGGCGCGTGGTCGACCCCTGCTCATGAAGCCTCGACCACCTGCCATGAATGAATGCAGTTAATGAATCTTGAGTAGGTTGTTGAAACCTTAGATCAATCCATAAATGGAAGGCATGGGGAAAGGTCTAGAGCATTCAGCCTGTGGTACCCGATGGATAGGTTCCCTTCGAAAGCCATGTTGTCTGAACTAATTTCAGACAAGAAGATGCATGCATATTCTGCAAGAATATAATGCACACATAAAGCCTTAAATGAATTAGCTCAGCGAATCTCCTGCGGTCAAGGGAACGAATGTCTCTGAGTATATATACTCAATTTTGATATTTTTGTAAGGGTCGATGGTAGATCTAGGATCCCACATTGTAAAGTTTTGATGAAGCACTAGTTTCCTGGTCATGCAATTGTATCTGAGACTTCTTGTTTAATGAAAGTCAACTTCTTTCCATATCTCTATAAACACTTCTTTATGACACTCGGAATTGGAAGAACCAGTCGAGGGTGATTGTGTTGTTGTGATGTATGTTTGATCATGGCAGTATTTTTACCATTTTTAAATCAATTTCCCATGTCATATTTTCTCTCTTACATTGAGTAACTCAGAATTGGAGGATCCATTCGAGTTGTTATATCAACATTGTGATGAAGGTTTGATCACTTTGTTGTTGTAACTGTGTCACTTAGGCACATCCTCAGTGTCTTGTATTTTCTCTCCAAGTTGTTGGAAGGCCTGATGCCCATAGCAGTCTTAATCACTTTCTCACCAAGTCTTCCCTCTGCTCATCTTAAAATCAACTTCCTGACTGAAGTTAGATCAGGATCTCACCTGCTCGTACATGCCTGACCTAGTTTTCTAAGTTAAAATGATATTTTCCTGTGTCTTCACCCATTCGACCACCATAATACATTATCGTGACATATAAAACTAATGGGTATCAGAATTTTCCTCATCACAATCTGAGGATGACTTCCGGTGCTTACACTACCAACCCTAACAATTTTACAAGAAAAATCATTTCCCATAAAAAAAACACCATCGTCAATAGATTGGTAAGTTAAGAACCAGTTTCTATGAAGACACATGTGGCTAGATGCACCAGAATCTAAAAACCAATGTTGATGTTGATGTGAAACATCACAAGTAGAAAATACCTCATCAACCATACATGAACCTAAACTTGAACCTAAACTTTTTTCAACTAAATTAGCTTCCTTTGCTTCTTTTGTGGATTCTTGTTTGGATGCATTCTGTGTTTTCCAACAATCCTTCTTGAGATGCCCTTATTTTCCACAGAACCAACATTTATGTTTACCCTTATTTCCTTTTGACTTAGAACTTGATGTACCTCTCTTACCTTGTCCTATTTTTTTAGATTGACCTCTGAACACCATTTCTTCTGTTGTTGAGGTTTATTTATTGGATATTCTCCTCATTTCCTTAGACAACAGATCTCCCAAAATAGTATCATAGTTAATGGTGTATGTTGTGCTAAACCAGATAGATGTGACCAAATGATCCCAAGACTTAGGAAATAAACACAGTAGCATAACTACCTTTTCATCATCTTCGTTCTTTACTTACATACTAGATAATTGACAAATCATAGTATTGAAAACATTTTAGTGATAAAAAAAAATTGTACCTTCTTTCATCTATAAGTTGTGCAACTTCCTCTTCAAGAAGATTTTATTCGTCAAGGAATTTTTCATATACAAAATCTCCAGTCTATTCCATAAAATTGTTGTTTTCTCCTCTCCAACGACAAGGATATCTACAGGTAAGATAAGAAAGGTAAGATATATCTCATGTGATCCTTCATAAAGCTTATTTACCAAGGCGATTTTCATACCTCATGCGATCCTTCATAAATTTTATTTGCCAAGGTGATTTTCATACGTCATGCACATGATGTAACCTAAAAAAAAGGCAATATAAGAAAGGTAAGATATACCTCATGTGATCCTTCATAAATCTTATTTACCAAAGCAATTTTCATACCTCATGCGATCCTTCATAAAGTTTATTTACCAAGGTGATTTTCATACCTCATGCACATGATGTAACCCAAAACAAAGGTCCACTTTAATATATCTTGTGCTATTTTCATATAGCTCGTGTTCTCCTTTCAAACGAATTTCCAAAAATCATGTTTTTTTTTGTGGATTTAAACAATCATTGATAAGGATATGCACGGGTGTCGCACCCTAGAAAATGATATCCTACGACACTTTTGGAAAAGTTTCGCATCTTGTAACATGTACTTCCTACGACACTTTGCACACAAATTAATTTTTTTAAGTGTGCTTGCGACTGTCACACTGTCTAACATGGAAAACATATGACAATGCAATAAACTTGTCCCACGTCGATCCACTTACACAGATCCATCTCCTGAACTCACACAGGTCCACTCGGCTCATCTTACTTGGCTCTGATACCACTTTTTAGGCAACAGAATCATAAAAAGAGAAAGATTAATGAAAAACATAAAAATGAGAACAACAATTGCACAATGAACACAAAGATTTACGTGGAAATCCAGTACGGGAAAAAACCACAGGTAGATGATAATCAATATTCTTTTTATTCAAGGGAGAATTACAATAGCCAATCACAGGCATACAACCATCCTCTCCTCTCTTCCCATAGACAATGCTACACTACATTGCTTCTCACTTGTATATATATCATCTATCAAACAATTAGACAAACTGATTACAATATGATCCACTAGTTACACAAATTGTTCAGTGTAGTTTGCATGCACGCACATTATAAATTTAGTTTATGTGCATGCTACTGCATGGGAATTTAGTTTGCACGTTTTCAACAACAATGACAGTGATAATGATAGAAATAGTGACAGTGGTAGTGACAATCACAGTCACAGAAACAATAACAGGGATAGTGACAGGTTGGATGACAGTTTGATTATCAATGACAGGTTGTTACACATCAAAATTCCACGCTTAGGTACCTCACCCTAAGTGTCGCAAGTATCGTAAAAGTGTCATATACACCTTGACACCATGAAAGAACATTTGTCACGATCCTAGTCAATATGGAGGAGAAATATATTATATGAAGGTCAAAATACTATGTGCACATGAATTATTTATTAATATTCATCAAAAGGAAATTAATTTAGTGTGAGAAGCCACCTCACATTTAGTTTCCTAATCTCAAGGAGAGGTTGATAATCTCATGGATGGTTGAGATATTTTCTCAAACCAAAATCCTAATTTGGTGGATCTTGAGAGATATTTCCTCAAAATCCTTGAGAGATATTTTCTCCTTAAAATCCTTGAGAGATATTTTTTCCCTAAAAATCTTGGAGATCCCATTTTAGTGGATCTAATGAGTGATATTATCCATGGTGGTTAAGCCTCCAAATCCTATATAATGAGGGATTTCCATGGAGAAGAGGGGGAATATTAGAGGTATCAAACCTTTGATTATGGAGAAATAATAAGAAAATCATTGTTATTTTGATCGTGGATCTTTCGAGCAAGGGATTGGATGAGGAGGACTTGGAGAGGTTGTTGCAACATCATCTGAAGATTGTAAGTATATATTTAAAGTTATCATCAACATAATTGGCCTATTTCCTTCTAGCATGTTTTTACATGTACTTGTCTATGCTTGTTTTAATCTTTTATAGATAGATCAATTTTTTCTAATCCATTAGAGTAGGAGATAGTTGTTTGTTGTGATCCATTCTAGGTATTGTCTGGAACTAATGGATTGGAGAGATGTGGACAAAATTTTAAAGTGAGGTACATCATACTATCCCTCCTTCTCTCTTTTTCGATGGGAATACTTAATATATAGGAATGGTAGTGTCCAAAGGTAGTTTTTTGTTTGGGTAAAGGGGTCTGTAATCCAAGGGAAAGCTCACTTGTCCACAGGGGAAAATTTTCGTAACAAAAAATGGTGACTCCACTAGGGAAGAACATTGATTTGTCTTTCCTTGGATTGTCTTAGATTTTTCTCACCTTTAGATCTTATTTTTTGGTTTTTTAAGATCTACTTCCCTTTCTCTCTTCTTCATTGAATATTTCATAGAGTTTTTGGCAAAATTTTCTGAGTTTTAAGCCTTATTTATAAGTTTTTGAGAAGGGAAGTTCTCCTCTACAATGTACACTGGAGTGTCGATCTAGGATCAACGATCCTTTGTAGTGTATACCAGATCAATGTAACACTCTGTCCCTTTGGAAATAGGAGTGTTGATCTCCTTTTCTAGGTTTTTCTGCCCCTTTCTGCTCACTTTTTCTCAGTCTGATCCCGAGGGGATTTTTGGTCAGAGACCTTTGAATACTCTTAACATTGTTTTTCTAAGAGTTGGGAATTTATCACTCATTTATGTTTATCCTTTGAGTCTACAAATTTTCTCTTAGTTGTGGTCCGCTTGGGTTAACAAGATCCCTTGGTTCTTTTTTCCTTCTGATTTTATTTGATCTTCGTCTCGTAAATATTTCAAATTGCTTGACTGTTTAGGATTGTTCATCAACTAAGATTTGCAAAGGTTGCTTGTTATTGATCCTTCTTGTATTTGTTTGAAATATCTCACTTTTTTGGATGATTAGGACTCTTATAAAAACCTAGCTTGAGTTTTGTTTCTTGTTGCTCTTTGTTTGATGATTTTCGTGAGTGTTTATCTTCTTTCTCTTTTGCATCATTGATTTCTTCATTGAACGAGTTATCGTACTTGTTTCTTTTAGTTCACGTTAGCTTGTGAGTGCATGCTTTGTTTGAGATACTGTTTTCTTCGTGTCTTTTGTATCTGCATTCGACTCTTTCATTTTGATTGAAAGTAATGGAGCATTAAAGGATTTGCATTTGATTTCTTTATATATTATTATCAAATAAAGAAGATAGTTGAATTCTTGTTTTTGGGTAGTGTAGATAGGTAGATTTCGTTTGGGAATTGTTTTTTTTTTTTAAGAAAGTTGAACCTATTCTCCATCTCGTATGTAGGATTCATTGAAGAAAAATATTTGCATCTCATTATTCTGCATTCTTTTGGAGTCGAGTCTAAAATATCATAAGTTTCACTTTTGCAACCTTGAGTAAACAACAACCATAAAATGAAGTGCTTATAAAATTGATCAGACACTTTTATATTATCTAGTAGTGAACCTACACTATCTTAAAGTGTAGGGATTTGGAATAGGTTGTGAGAATAAATTCCCAAATCCATCAGACAAATATAGAATCTTGTGTTAGGGAGTGGTAAATCCAATTGTTCATATAAGCATAGTCAGGATCCCCCTCTCACACAGGGGTCAAACATGAGGTCACGTGCGAGAGAGAAATGGAGATTTCCCCTTTGAAGCTTAACCCATGTAGTGGAAAGATCATATATTGGAGGCTCTTCTTGAGAAACAACTGGTTTCATTTGGTCTCAAGGCTTCGTGAATCTCGAATCCATTTGAGATTCTTAGTAGTATTGTGGTCCACTTGTCTTCAGTTCTCTTGAATAATTTTTTACATGTTATCTTGCCCATACGTTCCTTCCCGATTATCGACTATACCTGCCCAGAGGCTGACTGCGAGTTGGTAAACTTAGTGGCCTATATCTATAGGTTTGATACATAAGGTGACAGTGAAGGGGATTCTTCGTTGTACCTGGGTCAGACGTTGGTCAAAATCACTCGAGCTCCTTGGAGGTTACACCCACTAGTAAAAATGTGTGGGAACTTCCACCAAGGCGTAAGTCCATTAAGGAGGTCGCCAACATAATTGATCTACCTGCTCTATCCCAACCCCTTCCTATATTGATCTCACGATGTTGGATTTCATCACCAACTAGTGGTTTCATTATGGGAAAGTTGGTTTGATTGTTTGCTTCTTAGATTTGTAGCATGTGTTGTTTGTTTTCCTTATTCGACCTTAGGTCGAGTCAGTTCCAATGGCATCAATTCCTAGGAGTACCAACGAAGGAACCCATTTTCCCAAGGAACCTTTCTCCTTTCCTTGTTTTGGAAACGTTGGTCCTCCGTGCATTTCCACATTGAGTCTTCCGGGACTCACCATTGGGTTACCGGTTTGGTTTTTCCCCACTCCGGTGATCTTGAATTTTCCCAATGCTTCGAATGCACCTAATGCTTCATATGTAAGAACACCACCCACATATAAACCTCATGTCAATCTGTCGCTTTCTTCACCCGTCAGGTCTCCTTCCCTTTCTCCTTCTTCTCCTAATGAAAGCTCTAAAGAAATTAGTTAGGTTGATGATAAGAAGAAGAAATGAAAGGGGAAGAAGAAGAATAATTAGAAATAGACCAAGCCTCCAACTGCATCAGGTCATGTTATATCTGAGTAACCAACTACTATTAATTGTACTGAGAGTGTTGATAAAGTCGACAAGTCTAAATGAAGAATCATAAACCCAAATTCCCTTATAAGATTTGTAAGGGTGACCACTTTTTGAGGGATTTCCCTAGTCTCCCCAAGGTCTTAGAAATGTGGTATTCACATCATCAGCTTCTGTTGAACATGCTAGTGACACCCCATTAACTAGTGATGTTAAGGTTGGTAAGAAGAGTAGAACTGTCAAATTTTCTTGTATGTTATGTGAAGGTGATCATTACTCTCACCTTTTCGCTCGTATGGATGAGGATTCTTATATTTTGGAAAAGACTCAAATTGCAACTGGTTATTAGAATACCTCTCCCAAACTGCCATTAGTTGATAGACTGGTCAATCTGGTTCCATCCCTGGTCAGTCCGGTTGATCAGAAGGTCAATTTGGTTTCATCCTTGGTTGAACCACTAACCCAAGTAGTTGATCTAGTTTAGTCATTGATCATCCCGGCTCTTCATCTAAAAGTTGAAACCCAAGTGATTGATACAATTCCTTCATCGATCAACCCCACTATTCATCTAAAGAGTTCCAAAGTGGTCGATCCAGTTTCGTCATCGATCGATCCCACTCCTCCCTTGAAGAGTGAAACCAAAGTGGTTGATTTGGTTCTGTCATTGGTCATTCCCACTCCTCATTCAAAGAGTGAGGATGTCACTCAGGTCTACCTCATTAATACTTATTCACCTATACAAGGGGGCACTATGCCCATCTCAATGGCACCCCCTTCAAGCAATCAAATGATTTCTATTAACTGGAATCATTTGACAGAAACCCATCTTCCTTCTTATGTGCCTTTCCAAATCACCATGCAGGTTTGTGATAGAAATATTCCTAACACTATAATAGATGAATGTTCTTATGTTAGCATATTATCCGCGAATGCTTGGCAAGATTTTGGTTCCACACAGCTTGCGCTCGTGACTCAAAATTTGTTGACCTTTGACAGAAGAGTTAGTCAACCTTTAGGGATCCTTCCTCAGTTTTCGGTTACTTTGGGAGGAAGAACGGTCTACATCAATGTGATGGTAGTTCATGACCCCTTGGATTTTAACTTGTTCCTTGGGTGAGACTATGTCTACATTATGAGAGATTGTGTGTCCACTATCTTTCAAGTGATATGTTTCCCTCACAACGATCAACCAACATTCATTAATTGACCCTCATCTGATGGTCAACCATTCTCCTTCCCTGAACCATCCATACATGTCAGCGATGTATGCCCCACCATAGGTTAATTATGTAACAACCTGCCCCATGCGTTCAACCATGCAAGAGAGGGAACCTATCCCTTCTCCTGACTTAGATCAGGTAGTTGACATGGTCGTCTATTCGATAGAGCTATTAGATCTAGATATCCCTTCTCTTATCGAGGTTGTCGAAATGTATTCCTTCCAGAGTGTTTTTATTCCATCTAGCAAAGATCTCCTGGAAGCCATGGTTGACATTTGTCCCTTGACATGTATTCCTTCCAGAGAATTGTCCTCTTGGAAGCCATGATCAAGGAGAGGTATTGAGCATAGTTATTTTCATGTGTCAAGATCATTAAAAAATGAAACAAAGGTCTTGATCATAGTTTTTCTTCTCTGTGGAAAGCTCGTTAAAAAATGAAACAGAGGTCTTGAGAAACAAATTTCTTCTCTGTGGCAATATCGTTAAAAAATAAAACAGAGGTATTGAGCATAGTTTTTCTTCTCTGTGGAAAGATCGTTAAAAAATGAAACAGAAGCTACGAGAATATTTTCTCTCTATAGCAAGATCGTTAAAAAATGAAAATAAATATGGGGATTGAACCCGGATCCATGAGCATAGTTCTTTTAATGTGTCAATCTCGTTAAAAAATAAAAAAGTCACCTATCCTATCAAGTCGAGTCTTTTCACTAGATCTCGTATATATCGAGTCGAGTCTTTTCATTATATCTCGTAGATATCGAGTCGAGGCTTTGGCTATATATTGTATATGTTAAGTCAATTCTTTCATTAGGTCTCCTATTTGAACCTTCCTTTCATCTTCCTTTCTCAGTTGACATTTTTTCCTCCATCTGGTACAGAAATTGGTGACAATATAAGCGCCGATGAATTAAATGAAGCTTGGGGGGACATGTCTCTAGCCTTTGAATATCATTATGGAGTTAAGCCACTAGATTTTCAAGCTATGGGTAGAGTACCAACCATCCATGGGTATCCCTCAAAACCTTTCTAAATTAAATTGTAAATCACAAGCATAGTTGAATTTTTTTTCAATCTTGTGTAAAAATGAAACCAATTCTGAGCTTAGTCTTTGTTCTTTTGTGTTCTCGTAAATACATAAGAATGTGACTGAGTATACTCTTATCACTTTTTCATACTCGTAAAGGTTATATGAAAAAGGAACCCCCTAGAGTTTTCTTTAAGCTCTTTTCAGATCCTCTAAACATGAAAATATTGTCAAGTGATCTTGCTTCCTTTCACACTCGTTAAAAGGTTTGAAAGGGCGTCTTTCGAGTGATAGTTTAACTCTTTTTTGACCTCACGAGACTAATTACAAAAAAGGAACACCCTAATCAAGCATGATTAGAAGAGTTCTCCCCTATAATTTTTTACACTTTTTTCGGGCTTGGGAGACTAAATTTATGAAAAATTCATTAATGGACTTCCTTTAAGTTCTTTTCAGACTCTCTAAACATGAAAAACCACCGATTTTTCCTTCTCTGGACTCGCTAAACTAAACATTGAAGGAATCATATGGGAACGAACCCTAACTTCTTCCAGTTCGTTAAATAAAGGAAGAGGAAATTACCGAAGGTGAGTTATATCAAGCATGTGTTACCCTCCTCGAGCTCGTTAAATGAAAAAGACGTACTCATCTATATGGGTGAAGAAAAAATTGAAGGAAGTGGGTCAAGTTTTTGGGAATCCTTTATGGAAGCTATTTTCACCCTTGAACATGGAACATGTTTGTGTGTCATATTAGAGTTGGGTAATCCTCTTGTGTCCGAGTCATACCAATTCCATGTGTCACCATAATTTTTCTTCCAGTCGAAGAGTGCTCTTGTTTTCATCACATTACATTCTTCGTACTTGATGAGTCAATTCTACCAATTCAGTTGTCATGCCTCATGATGTTCAAGAAAAGTTTCACATCACTTTCCTGTGTAATTTTTGTGTCGATGATGGGGGATACATCAAGTCCCTCCTTCAATGAGTCTTTTCCTATAGACTTCAACACATCTTGGCACAAAAGTTTTCAGAGCAAGGTCCTTCTTAGGTTACCAACAAAAGGTACCGAAGTAGTCTAGAGTGATAGCATTTTCATCTTCCTAGGAAGGAAGAATTCTCAACCGAAGCGCAAACGAGACAAGAAAAAGAGGGAAGGGTAAGGAGAATACTTAGATAGACCTCATATTTATCAAGATTTATCTTAGTCTCGCGCAAGATACATTAAACCTGTAACAGTTCTGAGCAATTCCTAACTGGGAATAAAGAAACAGAGTTGCGTAGCCATTCATAAAGAAGCATTTAAGTATATCAAACATGAAAGATAATACAGAGAAACATTCCATACATGCGTAAGACTAAATACATAGGATATATATTCAAAATTTGGGCCTCCAATTATATTAACGATACCAAACTCTGATACATTGATAGTTTTGTTCTTACCCAGATCTCCAAAACTCAACTATGCTAACAGTATGGGACATTACAACACTGACTCAAGTGACAACATCAATACTAACAACAACAATAACACTACTAAGGCTGAAATAACAACCCTAGAAAAAAATAACAACACTCCATCCCAAAAACCCTTTTACAATCCTATCAGTATCATATATACAATCTGATCTTTAGGTTTGCTGGTTGAGAACCCGAGAGTTCTCTATTCTTCTTGATATTGTTGCAACCTATTTCCTCAAAGTTGATGTTGCATTGTCCTTCCAACCACTTTTTTTTTCTCTCCTTAGTCCTTTGTCCAGATCCTCGGTAGCTTGCGCAACTTCTATTCTCCAAAATGAAGCTGCAATGTGTCGTGCACAACTTCTATTCATCAAAAATGAAGGGCCCAACAGGCTGTGAACACAATCCTTGACTCGTCCTGAGTCAATTATTCATCTCTTTCGTGGTCTCTGGGTTGGCTTGTTTTTCTTCCTTTCCTTTTGGTTCCAAGTTGCTTTTGTTTATAGGTTGGACTGTTTCTACTTTATCTTATTCAAATGAAGGTCCCAACTCAGGTACTAGTTCGAGGGCTCTCTTCTTGACATATTGGAAGTTGTCCACTTTGGCCTGCCATTTCCTGGAAAGCAGTGAAGCTTTCAAAACAAATTGTTGGGTGGCATCTGTGATGCTCTCTTTTGGCTTGGACACAACTAAAGAGTTCCATTCTGAGTCATCCATGGAATCCACTTGATGCATTTGTAGGTATGTCGTCTGGACTGTAGGTCGAAACTCTTGGAGTTCTTTCTTAGCCACAATTTGAGCTTCATACAATGCATTGAAATCATTGTTCGCTTGTTGGATCTTGTCAAATTTCTCTTGTTGTTCCAATGGATCCAGGGTGTTGGCTACTTCTTTGTTGAGTGATTGGATCTTCACGTGCAAGTCCTCCAATGTTTGGTTGCACCTTGAAATGATTCCCATCTAATCGCTAACCTCTCTAAATATTTTTGTGCATTCTATAGTCCTTTTGTGCAAGTTTTCTCTTGTGTTGTTCCCTTCCAAGATGATTTTCTCCAATTTCTCTCGTAGCCTCCTGGGTTGCAATTCAACTTCTTTCTTATTGTCTCGCAACTGTTCTTCGATATTTTATGCTCTTTCTACCAGTTCTGACTAGGAAAATTGAATCAATTCGATCTTATACACAGGATCGCTTGTTGTTCTCTATTCTGGTAGCTGAGGCATTGTCTTCCTGACCATTGTCCAGGCCTATGATATTTTTTCTTTGATCTTTTCCACCTTGTGTTCTACCTAAATATTTTATTATTTCTCCTATGTTCGTTGTTCTTGCGCAAGGATTCCTTCCTATTTCTAGAACTCTACTTCTCATTTGGTCTACTGGATCCTCTACTCCAATTTCTCAGTGGAGGCTTTGATTATGCCTACCATATGCACTGTTGGGAATTGAGTGACCTCACCCGATGAAGGAGCGATATCAAAGGGTACTCGGACTTGTAGTGGTAGTCCACTGGCCATCGATTGTGAAGAGGGTGTCTCCACCTCTTTTTCCCCTAGGGATGGACCTTACAGTTGATGTGAAAGTCTAACCTTCAGATCCATTGGGAATATAAGGAAAAATTTTGTCTTTTCTAGGGAAAGATACAACAGTTCTGTGCATTTCTATGGATCTTGGAATACTAGCTCTAGTTGTTCATTCAAAGACTTTGCACTCTTCCCTGATGTGGTTTGGGGTTCTCTCTGTATTGTCTATACTCCTGCCTATTTCTGTAACAAAAATTCTAGAGTTTCACTTCTGTTGATGGGAATCTCAAGATTGACTGTTGAGAGAGGACTCTTGGTGCCTGGAATTTGCGGTATGGGAACAATTTGACTCTCCCCCAAAGGAATAGTGCCCGAAATGGGTATCAATGGAGCGATTGACTGACTCGAGGCTTCAGGGGTCAGGGTAGTGCATTCTGGTACATTCTCAGGTGGGTCTGGGAGATCCAATTTTGTGGGCTCGGGCGAAGTGGGTTGGGATTGAATGGTGGTGTCGTGTAGTGGCGATGGGGCTTGTGGGGGTGATGGATCTTTCTCAATGATGATGGTTGTGGATGCGGTGGTATCTGGCTCAGGATAATATTGGATGTCGATCATAGTCTGAGAAACTCAAGCAACTTCTCTAGTATGAGGTACATCCAAGGATATAGGGTGTGGATTCAAGATATTCACAGGGGAAATCCATGTTCGGGGTTTCTTGACTAAGGGGTCCTCTATGAAAGCAGCGATGAGGATGTCATTGATATCTTTACCTAATAACATGGCTTGTTCTGGGAGCTTCGGAAACATAGGAAACTTCCTCTTTTTGTGCTCTAGAGGTTCCGCATCCTCTTCTTTGTCTGAGTCCATCGACATCTGGACCTTTTTCTTCTTTTCTACTGGGCTGGATCTCAACCCGACTCCTTCTTCCTACCCCTTTTTCTTTAGGATCTCTGGAGGCAAGAGGTAATGCATTCCAAACTTGCATGGATTGTGCTTGAAATCATTCCACAACATGAATTATTTATAAAATTATTCCTCATCAAGGTATAAGGGGAGAAACCTGAAGTGGAATTCTTTGGGCCTCACATGCCTCGGTCGGACAAGGGTATTGTAGAGATTCAGGCCAAAGGCTATGTTACGTGTATTGAGGTTCAACAACTACTGCATTATGTGTCATCACTGAGTTGCATTGATTAACTGAGTATACTATTTTTCAAAGGCGGCGTTGTTGAACTCCATGGTCTCCTGATGCGGCCTTGCATGCCACGACTCAAACAATTTTGCAAGGCGACCTTTGTCCGCTGGTGCCAACTGTCTTCCCATGGGAGGATTCCATTTCCACATTGCAAATGCTACTAGTAGGTAGACATATGTCAAGGTTCTTCCTTTCTCCTGATCTTCCTCACAAGTGACCATGATTTCCTCTAGTAGGTAGCTGTAATTGTTGAACACAACTCCATTTGCACAAAAGTCTGCTATTGAAAGCACATCTAAAGTGCATTCTCCCTTGTAGTAGGAATGCATGGAATTTCTCACAATTACATAGCATGCTATATAGACTGTCTCTGGAATGATTGGGTCAATATATATTTTTCTCCCACCTCTTTGTGTGTGGAACTTCTCGTATAGGCTAACTTCGCCTTTCTTCTTCCCATTCTTGCTCGGGACTTGAAATCCTTTAGACACATCCTCGCCCTCAAGAGATAATCCAGTGAGTTGGTGTATGTCATCTGCATGAATAAGATATCTTTGGTCGATCCATAATCTTAAGTCATGCACTCGACTGATCATAAACTTTATGAATCTCACAACCTCGCCAGTGGTCCAAAATATCATTAGATCCCTGAGATGCATAGTTGTTGAGTTGAACAGGTTGATGAAATCTAGCTTTGAGACAAACTACATGCCACCCATTTTATCCAGGACCAAGTCCCAGAACATGGTAATGTTCATCTATGGAAACAATACTTGGTCCATCAGATCAAGGTCCATAATTTTCACTTGCTTTGTCTTCCCCTTGATATCCCCAAAGAGTTCGATCCTAGGGTCATATGACTCATCTCATATTTCTTCTTTGGGAGATGAAATCCGACCTCCTTTTTCTCTCGACATGCTAGCTCTGAAGTGCTGATAAGATGGGTGAATTTGGGTCAGCTTTGTGACAGCGGAAACAAAATCTCACAGAGTATGCACGATTGTAGAAAATTCAAAATCATAGGGTAGCTAACAATAAACAGTGATGCTCGCTCGCACATTCATGGGGTCTTATAACTGGATAAATGGAAAAATCTATAAATGCACATAAAGAAACTCATAATTAGGCCATAAACATGGATTTAGGATTAGGTGTCCGACTTGATGGATAACGGGGTAATATCTATCAATTGATCTTATCTTTTAATGAACAGATTGACAGGGACATAGTCGAGCTGAGGGATTAAATTTTTAACAGTTGACAAGCACGACAAGGATATTGATTGCATCTGCACATATCATGCCTTTATGGATTAACAGAAATTTCTGACGGGTTAAGGTGGATATCATAAAGCGTATGACTAGATGGGATGCGTGTGGCACATGGGTTGTGATCTAGTTTGGATTATCCCTTCCTCTGACCACAATGGGGGTCCCCGTCAAATTGAATGACTTCATTTAATTTAATGGTGGCTCTTCCAATCCTATGCGGATAAATAAGTAGTTATGCGCAAAAGAAACGCTTAGACTGAAAAATAAAATATATGTCATGGCGCAATAATGCACACTCCTACGTTATTAACTGAATTAAATAAATTATAAGAAATTAAAATGTAACTATTGTACAAGTGCCTTTGGACTGGAGAAACCGTGCTTTGTCTCAAGCATGGGAAACGTAATGTTTCAGGAAGGCGCCATTCACCCATCCTGGCCGAAGGAGATCATCCATTTACGTGAGCCTGACTGCATCAGAGTGTCGGATTTCCGCAACTATGAATGGACCCAGCCAATGCATGTGCAACTTTCCTAGATGTTTTTAATATCGATTTTCATAGAGGAGTACATTGTCCCCTTGCACGAATCTTTTAGACTTAATATTCCTATAATGACAAGACGTTTTTTTATATTTCTCAACTGTCTGATGAAAATCCACTAGAAATCTTGCTTCCTCAAGTTCTTGCAAGTATGCAATCCTCTATGCAACTGATTCATCGTTTGTCATGTGTGTAGCTTGTGCTATATAGAGACTAGGGGTAATAACTTATGTGGGTACAACAACTTCTTTCCCATAAACCAACTAAAATGGGTGTACCTGTGTAGCTTCTTCGTGGTAGTCCCATAATCCCACAAGACTGTTGGAACTCTATCAGCCTAGTCTTCCTTGTTTGTGTAACATACTTTTGCCAGTCCTCTTTCCAGAATTTTATTAAATGCCTCCACTATACCATTGGATTGTGGATGGTAGGGAATTTTATTATGGTGTTGTATAAGGAATTATGTTGTCAACATTGTGATTGTGATGCTCATAAAGTGGTTGCCTTGATCACTGGTCAAACTTATAGGACATCCAAACCGAGTGATAACGTTCTCGAAGATAAATATGGCAGTTGTATCTATCGAACAGTATGGAATTTCCTATGCTTCAGCCCATATTGTGAGGTAATCAGTTGCGGTAATGAGGCGAGGGGTTGATCGGTCCAATAAAATCAACAACCCACTTCTCAAATGCTTGAAGTGATCTGGCTGGATGAAGGGGTAATTCATCTCGGTAGGACGATTTTCCTACTCTTTGGCAGGTGTCACAAGATATATCATATTCCTTAGCATATTTAAACAACATAGCCCACCATAATCCATCTTGAAGTACCTTATGTGTAGTATCTTTACCTCCAACATGTCCTCCCGCAACTCCATTGTGGCATTCCCACATGATATTCTTCCTTTCATGGTTCAAGACACATCTCCTAAGGAAATTGTCGAGTCCCAATTTGTAAAGTTATCCGACAATCAATTGATAGTTTGATGTGTGAACCACCATATGTCACTTCTGGGTTGCGAAGTAAGTTTCTGGGCAGGTCCCTATACTAAGGAAGAAAACAATATCTTCAATATACTCTGGGATGGCCTCAATATGGAACAGGTTTGCATACAGGATTTGATCATCCACTGCTCCCCCACTTTCCCTTAACTCCAACCTAGAAAGGTGATATGGACCTACATTGCATATTCCTGGTTTGACAATTATTTCAAACAAAAACTCTTGAAAAAGTAGTAGCCACATGCAAATTCTTCCTTCCAGTACTGTTTTATTGACTAGGCACTTCATTGCAGAATGGTTAGAAAAAGAATTAAAATGCAATCCTAACAAATAGTTTCTAAACTTTTTTAATGCATAAATCATAGCTAAACCTTCCCTTTCAGTGGTTTTGTAGTTGCACTCAACTTGCAATAGTTTTACGTTGGAAAAGTAGAGAGGGTGGTCCATATTCCCTTCCTCTGGTTTCTCTAGAATGGCTCCCAGGGAAATGCCCGATACATCCACATGTACATGGAATTCAATTTCCCAATTGGAAAATATCAAAATAGGTGTACTACTCAGTTTTTCTTTGAGAATTTTGAATGCCTTGTCACACTCTGGTGTCCATCGGAAGAGTTCAGACTTCTTCAGTAATTTCCCAAGGGGTGTGGTGATAGTTGCATATCTTTTGATGAACCTGTGGTAATATCCTATATGTCACAGTGTGGAGGGAAACAACTTAGCACTTGTATGTGGTGGCATGTTCAAAATGACCGCAACTTTAGTTGGGTCTACCAAGACTCCTTCTCTGTAGACAATATGGCCTGACAAGTTTCCATCAGGTACACATAAAATACACTTCCTTAGATTCAAAGATATTTGCATTTCACGACATCTATCAAACACCAACCGGAGTAGCCTGACATGATATTTTAATGGTTTTTACACCATCCAATAATGCATATAAACTTCTAAAAACTTGTGGATAAACTCTCGAAACACTGCTATCACAATCCGAGAAAAAACTGCAGGGGCATTCTTCAAACCAAAGGGAATTACGTTATATGTGAATGATCCCCATTTGATTATGAATGTAGTCTTCTTCTTGTCTTCCTCTATGATTCTGACTTGATGATATCCTGAGAATTTGTATGTAAACGAATAACATTATTTTTCCGCAACTTGATCTAATACCTCGTCATTGAAAGGTGTTGGAAATGGATCATGCACGCATGCAGAATTCAAACTTCTATAGTCCATGCAAACTTGAATGTCTTCTGTACCTTTATTAATCTAGATAACTATGGGGCTAATCCATTATGCTTCTTCAATTAGGAAAATAAGTCCTTCCGCAAGCATTTTTTCCACTTCTTTCTTGACCGTCTCTTTTATTCTAGGATTGAGGCGGTATGGTTTGTTCTTCACAGGTCTTGAGACGGGTTTCAACTCGATTTTCATTTCTCCCATGGCTCCTTTTATACCTTTCAGTTCTAAGATCATTTTTGGAAGCAAGTCCTCATACTCCCACAACAAATTGTGTACTTCATTCATAGTTTTCTCATACCAATAATCTCCTACAGAAGCTATCTCAGGATTCTCTACACTCCCTATATTAACTTTCTTCAACTTCAATGGGTGATTATAGGAGCTACAAGTGAGTCTAGGTATAGTATCTTAAATATCTATATTTACTTCTATTTCTTTAATGTCTAAGTTTCTAATCTCTTCTAAGTCATCAGGTTTTTCCAGGTCTTTCTCAACTTTACAACAAGGTACAATTATCTTATCAATTTCAAGACTCAGACTAGACTGAAGCAAAGGAATGTGGTCAACAAATACTACTATACTTGATCTCCTTTTACAAATGTCACTAAAAATCATTGACCTGATTCTTTGAAGGATTGTATTGAGCTCATAGTACTTACTTGTAAAGGAGAAATACTTGCAAAAGTGGTCGTGGAAGCTCTGCCAAAAACTTGTTTGTCTTCTGGTCTCCTCATGTGTATACCAGGGCTTTGGAATTAGCCCCAACGAATGAAAAAATACCTTAAACCATAGGTAAGAGGGTACTTCCAAACTCTCCACTGCTTTAAGCAATGTTCAATATGCACTCTAGGGTCAGACCATCCATTGAACAATTGCGCATCTTGGAAATATATATTCATCTCTTCTTTCAGCTAATCCCTACTTTGGAATCGACATCAGATGGCTTTTTTTGCATCTTCCCACTCCATAATTGAGGCTTTATGGATGGTCCACCATCTAGCAGGGTTATCTTGCAAGGCTAAGTCAAGAACAAAGATCCTTTGATCCATCACTATTTTCTCTTCTATGCTGGTAAGAAAACTATGTACCTCTGAGGTATCATTATATGTTGGGTATTCTATGACCTCGGTTCCAATCCATCTCGTTGCTTTGACAGTTGTGCATCATCTTGAGAATCGCTCATATGAACCTTGTTGCCAACTATTAAACACGACTTTCAAATCCTCATCAACAGACTATATGCTTCTTCAACTTATTGATCCATCTGCAGTGGGATTTATGTAATCTGGTCTCATTCTTGTTGTGATCATGTATAATTGGTCAATAACCTTTGACTCCATATTGTGGTCCACTGGTCCAATATATCTAGGCCCTAGACATGGATCCAAGGGTTGAACTACTTTTATCCTGTCTTCTTCAAATGTCATCGTGTCCCTCTTTAGAGCAATGATAACATAGTTTGCATATGCCCAATCAATTTTGAGAAGAGCAGGGTAGGGATCCTTATCTCCCATGATTTGAATTACCTCAAAATCGGTTGTGGTCTTAACTCCCACAACATCTATTTCCACATTTTCCAGCCTTCCTACTGGAAAAATGCAATACTAGTTTTCCATTCTCAACTGGATGGGGGAATATACTAACTAAGGTTTTCCTAATGCTTCCCAAGTATTTTTTGGTAGGATGTTGACATCTGACCCCAAATCTAGCAGAACATCTTTGATTTCAAAATCATCTAGTTGGGCTTCTAACCTGAATTATTTTCCTGTTTGCACCTTTCTTCTTTGTATTCTCTAGGTATTCTTCTCAGGGAGGTTGGTCCTTACTATGGATTTTGGGGTTCCCTCATTTCCCATTATTAGGTACATGGTGTTTCATAAATTCAAAGTAATTTTTTCATCCCCTAGGACATCAAATAATAATTGAAACCAAAGATTGATTACACTTTGAGACTGCTCAGGGTGTCTCCTTGGAATTGCATAATTACTAGGTGTTGGTGGTGAGGTAGGGTATTGCACAAGGTTGGGTTGAGAGGCAGATCTAGGAGGATTTTCCATTATTTCTAGAGTGGGTATTCTCTTAAACGTTTCTATTGCATTTTTGAAAAACAATTTTTCTTTCACAGGATCATACATGTCATTCTTGGGAATAGCTTTCTGAATCTTGGGAAGATTTCTTGGTCTGCCCCAGTTTTAGCTCCTCCGCGAGTGATGATGTTAATATTCGGTATGTTTCCCTCGATTCCCCTTTTTAATTCTGATCTTATGATATTATCTCCTCGTTGAAGAACCTGATCTTCCCACTTCACAATCAATTCAGGTCAGTCTTCAGTTGCATGCCTATTATTCCTGTAGTGAGAGAACCATGGTCATCTTGGTTGAGGGTAGTCTCTAGCCAAATGAACTTGTTAATTTCATTTGTAACACTAGCTCACCCCTCTGCCTCCAATTCTCCCTCATCTTAATCCACCTCTGATCCCACATCCCTGGCCTCTTCCAGGTCCTTGGGGGGTTTCATTTATTTTGAATGTTGTTCGGTCTAATCTGTCAGCAAGTGCGACCAACACTCTACATTGATTGGTGGCATGGGTCATAGATGCACAAAATTCACAGTGTATTGTATTGGGTGTAGTCATGTAATTCTTCATAATAGGACACTGCCTCAGCACATGCTTATGTGTCCGACAAATATCACAATACTCAGCTATATGAGACGTTTGAGCACCTGGAAAGGTATTGTATAGCCCTAGTGTATGGAATGGTCAAGTTGTGGAGAATTTCACAACTCCTCATGTTGGTCCCGAAGAGGGTCCCATTTCCCTCATGCGTGGACATTCATTTTCCATATGCCCTTCTGTATAGCATCCTGTGAACAAAACTTGAGGTCGTCCTGGTCTTGGTGTGGTTAATTGTTGAATATTTTCCATTAGTGTTGATATTTGTCCTTGGAGTTGTGAAAATTTTGCATATACTAGAGGCTTGGTCATCCTCAGATTCCCTGGATAACCTTCCATGGCTTCGATCTTCATCGATTGTTCCAATGCATCTGTTAGCGTGGCTATACCTTGTTGTGTTAAAGGAATTCTTGTCAGCGGTAGTAAGCCTTGGATGTACCATTCCCTCTAGTGATCCTCATGAATTGGATGCGCTAGTCTCCCAATAACATATTTAATTTTTTGGTTGTACTTCTATTGACACTTGAATCTGTTAGGACCAAAATGACAACCTCACAAGGATGCAAATCCCCCTGCGTTTTTATAGAGGTGGTACTCCTCTTTATATTTTCTTGCGATTTTTAAATATTCAGAATGTGGAACTTGAAAGAAGTATGTCGTAGTAATTCAAAGAAACATAAATATAGTGAGTAAATAAAAGGAAAATGTTTTTTTTGTCTTTTCTAAATAAAGTTCCTAAGAGAGGACCAAAAATCACACACATCACACATTTAAAATAAACAAAATTTCCTCACACCCATCATAGTATAAGATGAATATTTCTGATCACATAAAAACAAAAAAGAATATGGTCTGCATGCACAAGAGAAATTTAACAAAGTGGATACATGGGTAGCTCAAATAAAGATAATTATAGATCAACCTCAAATACTTTATATTCTGAAAACAGGGTTACACAACACATTCGATATTGTTCCCAAAATAGTTCTCTTGGAATTCTCAAAAAATATATAATCTGTTACATATTCCTAAAAATGTAATGTGTTTGTCTTAAAGACTGGGATTGGGGCTCCCACATACCATAAAGAAAATAAATACAAGAACTAATATTTTAGAAAGAAGACGGTGGGTGGTGGAAGGATCAACAAGACCTTGTAAGAAGAAAAACAAAGTTATCAGTCTTCGGTTAAACCTTTCTAGTGAAAGAGGTGGAATAACTGGATGGAGGACTTGATAAATAAGAGAAGGTTGTGATCATCATAAGCTTACTATGATGGTCGCTCCTATCTTCATTTTCTCATTGATGTCCTTTTATCATTTTCATCAATGATTATAGGAACTGTCTCAACCGCTTCTTGTCATTCATTTGTCATTTTATCGATAGCCTTCTTGAACCATTCCTCGATGTAACCTTTCATAGGTGCCACATTGATTTCATGTTGGATTTTAATATTGAACATCTCACCCTCCAAGTTCCGAAGATCAATGGAAATTCCATGTAGTACTTCCTCAATATCCTGATTGTTTACGGAGTAATCCACTAGCCAGTTATCTATGGAATTCTCATCATATACAATTATGCCATAGAAATTTTCAATTGACAATCCTTTAAAAATATCAAACTTCTCATCGAACAGTTGTTTTGTTAGGAACAATGAGTTGAGAATCAACTTGGGATATTGGAATTCGTTAGTGCTACCGACTAGGTCCACCTACATGTGCCTTTTGAATAACTCTTCTCTCCTTGTTATGGCTTGGTTGCATGCTTGGAAGATGTTTTTCAAGTTCTTTATTTTCTCTTTCCAGCAGGGATTCAACTGCTCGATCTAACTTGGAGAGGGAAGGTCCTCCTCTCTTCTCTTTAGCTCTGACATGTAGGTAAATTTAATACCAAAGGGTACCATGACATCAAGGTAGAAAACTTCTTCATTTTTTAGGTCGGCCTGTAGATACTCAACGAAGGCATGAGACCTCGAGCCAAAAGCAACAATCCTCTTTGAAATTTCCCAAGATTCTATAATTAGTGCCATTCTTTTCTTGATATTATTCTCTACATAGCTCTTAGCTAATGTGAGTAAGATTGAGGATCCTTTTATTTTGGCTGCAGGCATGGCGGGTTCGACAATTGCCAAAGGGATGGAAAGAAATGGAAGAGGCATTAAAGTCTCTTCTACTTCCTTAATCCTTTCCTTCAACTTTGTATTTTATGCTTCGATACTGCAAATGGAATCATCTAATGCATCACTGACGACTCTATGGATTTTGGAAACCTGGGAAGGCTGCATATTCTTTAAGTTAACCTCAAAATGAGATTTCCTCTTTTTATTCTTCGCATCACTCTTCTCAATAATTAATTTTTTAGATTTGTTGTCAAAGACAACACTCTGAAATACAAATGATTATTCTTCATCAAATATCTCAGTTTCAACAGTTTCCAACGATTGATTTTGGTGGGTTGCGCCTCCTGGTTGATCAATGTTAGGAAAAATATTCTCAATGTTATCCTTGAGCTCCATATCCTTGAGGGAGAAGCTATTGATGTCACTTTCGACATGACACTCTTATTCTTCTTGTACAATATTCTTCCGCTTTTTCCTCAGAGGAAGTTTATGGGAGCTTTCAATTTTTCCTAGACGGGGGTTCTTGTATACTCCTCCACATGAACTACTGTTGATTACCTTTTTGGATGGGTGGGCCACTGGAGCACTGCTTCGAGGTGTTGAAGTATTGAGAGTATCATTTTGGGATTGGAAAATTTTCTCGCACTAACCTTTTCCTCTATGTTTATACTATTCATTGGTACTGAGTACCATCTCTAAGTCGTCGACAATGTGGGTAGGATTGCCCAGATTATTATCTTCTGCTTCTCCTAGAAATGTATGGATAAATGAACTGCTAAAACCCATTGTTAACATATGTTCCACAAAGATTCCATTAGGGTCAAACCTTCTAATATTTTTAGTGTATTTGAGATTCAATTTGTGGAAGTGGTTTGCGAATATATCAATTTTGTTCATATTTTTTAATACAAAATCCCCAACTTTCCAAGGCAAAGGTATAAATTGTTTTTTTCATTTTTCATGAAAAAAGTGCAGCCAAAATTTATATTGCCTTGCAAATTCTATGAATTTTTTTTTTTTAGATATATGGCATGGAAGAAAGGAAGGATTTTCCTTAGAGCCGAAAATCCTGATGACATTGTAGTTTTCCATTTTCTCCAAAGTCCCCTTTCTGTCCAGGATGATGGAACATCAGTATTGCCTATTGTTTCTTATTAATTTCATCAATATTAAGAACACACATTAATTATTAAATTAAGCAATATATCATGAACAATAAACCCTTATGAACACATATTTTATCGTGGAACCCAATAGGGAAAATCACCAACTATTTTCTCATTAATAAATTGTTCTTTTACAAAATTGTTTTCAAGTTACAACTTGATGGAGAGACTTTCCCCAAGTTTCTTTAGATACGAATGAAGGGATGCTTCCACACCCCATTTACCAACTACAAATGGAAGGAGGCTACGACCCCCTAGTTTATAATCTACCACTGAAAGGATGCTTTGACACCCTATTTACCAGCCACAACTAGAAGGAGGCTATGACCCCCTAGTTTATTAGCTACCACTGAAAGGATGCTTCGACACCCTATTTACCAACTAAAATTGGAAGGAGGCTACGACCCTCTATTTTATCAACTACCAATGAAAGGAAGCTTTGAAATCCTATTTACCAGCTACAACTGGAAGGAGGCTACAACCCCCTATTTAGCCATATATAACTGACAAGGAAGAAATTACTCCTCTACAGGCTCCAACCTTCCCTTGCACCACCCACCCTCCCTTAATTTCGCAATGCAATTCAATCTCTACTGCTCTTCATTGAATTTGATTCATGCAGCCATTAACACAAGTCCTATCAGATTTGACATTTTTGACTTCGACTTGTTTTCCCTTGCTCCACCCTTCGTCCCTTTATGCAGGTTATAACACTTATAACTCTTTTATTGTACTATGTTCAAGGTGTTCATAAACAAACAAAGATACTATCAATTCTTCAAGTATTCTTAGAATCATTAACTGTTATACTTTCTACTTGTCTGCTGCAACTTCTGCTTGTATGGTATTTTGGTTATCTGTAATCAAACTTCATCTCTTTCTCTCTAGATTTTGTTATTTAATCTTCAATGAATCTACTGTAGTCCAATAAATGTCTTCTATATCAAATACTTGATTGTATAACCACTTCTTTGTCTTCTTCTATTCTTGATATTCAATAAGACATCAACAGACCCATTAGAACCAACAAT
This sequence comes from Picea sitchensis, assembly GCA_010110895.2. Taxonomy (NCBI): domain Eukaryota; kingdom Viridiplantae; phylum Streptophyta; class Pinopsida; order Pinales; family Pinaceae; genus Picea; species Picea sitchensis. Next base: position 92,165 of record SNQJ01S0040508.1, on the reverse strand, counting down.
TCTTCTTCTTGAACTCTTCTTTTGTTTTGATCTTCTTACCTGAACTGCAGAGACCCATTCTTCTTACCACTCTATCTCATTTATATTATATTCAAAATGGTGTGAGATATAACGCATTTTGTCCTCTTGTTTGGACCATCACACCTCTTCATTTAACTTAACCATAATCTATGTTAATACTACAAAAATCAAGTTCTGTTGAGGCGCTTCCTTTAAACCATTTACATATGATCGACAACGCAAAACCACAGGATTATCAACTTAAGTGATGTATTATATTTTTCCTTTATTTATCTTATTACATATGACCACAGGTGGTGGCCAGGCACTAGGCCAAGCGAGTTCTTGATCACTTAATAAAATAAATGGTCACTTTTTAATCTCCTGATGAGTGAACAGTTCATGTTTATTTTGGGAGTTCGAGACTTTCAAGGTTCGGATAATCGTTGCTCCATTTTCCTCCGGAGTGATCACCTGTCGAGTAAGTCATAAAACAGTGGAAAATACTTGTTTTTGGTTAACAATTTCACTTACACTATCCTTCCACTGTACTTGATCACCGATCGAGAATGCTCCTGAATTGTTCTTCAGATCATATGACTCATGTCCACTTCAGGACTTCGGCCTTTGGGACTTCAGACATTTGCTGGTGGTGAAAATCCCAAAGTAAAAAACTCCTAGAGTGATGTAACTTGATGACGTTACTTGTTGATGTGGCACTTCCTGAATGGCTTCCATGTGTCACCTGGATTTGTGTCTTACTTATGCTTAAAATACTTATGGGACCTTGACACTTGTCATCATCTAATTACTCCACGTGTCCTTACTGATGTCATTGTTGATGATGTGGGCTCTCAATGTGAGTGCTACGTGTCTTAACCTCGTGACTTTGGAACTTAGGACTTCGAGTGAATTTACATGTTCTCAACTCAATTTCACCGAAGTGGTCAGCGTCGAAGTTGACTATCATCCTGATCTGACAGTCATCATGTATTGTCCAGATCTAACGGTCCTCATTCATTTCGGCCTTTGGGACTTCAGGTAATTTTATTTCTCCACTTCCCAATTCTCCCGAAGTGAGATTCCCCGAAGTGTAACCTTTGAGTAACTTGACTTCATCTAATGGTCATTCTTTAACCCAAAAAGGTTTAACACGATCCAACGACTATAAAAAATTTGACTAGTCAGGATCTCGGGCCTCTGGCCTTGCTTATCCTATCCTTCTACTTTCCTTGATCTGATGGTCAGGATATCTCCTGAAGTGTTTCCTTTGATCATACGGATTACATATATTTCAGGACATTTGTGGCTTACTATGTCCTTCCATTAAACATGATCTAATGATCCTAATATCTCCTGAAGTGTTCTTCATATCAGACGGTTCAAATTTACTTCGGTTCTTCAGCCTTCAGGTGATCTTACTTGTTCTCAACCCTTTTCTCCCGAAGTGATCAGTGTCGAAGTTGACCACTTCTACCTTGGCGCACTTTAATAATATAGGATGGTCCTCATTTACTTCGAGACTTTTTATTGAATGGTCTTCATCTTTGCTTATCCTATCCTTCCACTTAAAGTGATCCATCAGTTGAGAATGGTCCAGGAGTAGATCAATGATCATGGATGATTGTGGGGTACCAACTAGCACGACGTTCAAAACTATCGTCGAGCTCCGCAATGGAAAACTACTCATTGGTAGGGGAAATGTTGCCAAATGTAGATCTATTTGGCAGGTGATGATCGACTGTCTAAATTAATTGTTGGATTGGAATTAACTCATTGTTTAATTCTCCCTTCATGCTCTGCAATCAATCTTTGTGCTTGATCTGCACTTTCATATATGATGGTCACACTTTGATATGATCATTGACCAATCCTCCAACAGTCCTTAAGCCCACGGTCACTCATATGACTGACGTGCAATGTATATATATATAAAATATATTTCCAATGAACGGTCAATATCCTTCATCATCAGTTAGACAGTTATTGTCGCTTTGACCAAAAGGTAGGGGGCCTGACAGGTCATCCCGAGCTCCAGTCCGGTGAGCTTCTCGAGGAGTCCAAGAACCTAAATCCCCTACCATACCATTGCACTACGTGTCAATAAGCTATGGAGAGTGTTGTGTATATAAACCTGCATAATCTTTTTCGCATTTACAATATGGGATAAATCGCGTTACATGAGACGATCAACACTGTCAATTTCTTGATCGGACGACTGTTGAGGCTTCTCACCTTTTTTTGGGCATGTTTACAGGCAGGTGTTCTTGTCTTTGATGGAAATATTAGAGTATGCAGCGTGCTTGTCATTGATGGCAAGATTAGAGTATGCAGCGAAGGAAAAATAGGGACAATGGAAACTCATAAGAGAAAGTGCAGATGTGTACGCAGAGTGCAAGAGTGTGCTTGTTCATTTGATGGAAAACATCCAGGAAAGGAAGCTCAACAGTGTAGGGGTAATGGCATGGAAAGATCAGAAGAATAAACTCCATTTCAGAGTTTCGGATACCGGGATATTGAGAAGTCAAGAGTCGAGACTCTCCAACACAGGAGTCCTGAAGTCGTGAAATGAGAAACCCCGAAATCCTGAAACAGACACATCTACCGGAGTTTCGAATACTGAGATATTGAGAAGTCAAGAATCGAGAATCTCCAACACAGGAGTCTTGAAGTCGAGAAATGCGAAACCCCAAAATCTCGAAATAGGAACATCTACCAGATTTTTGGATATCGGGAGTTAGAGGAGTCAAGATTCAAGACTCTTCATCACAGGAGTCCTGAATTCGCGAAACCCGAAGTCACGAAATGCGAAATCGCGAAATATCAAAGACTCCATTTCGAAGTTTTGAATACCATGAGTTGGAGGAGTCAAGAGTTAAGACTCTTCATCATAGGAGTCCTGAAGTGGTGAAACCCAAAGTCACGAAATGTGAAATTGTGAAATGTTAAAGAATCCATACCGGAGGTTCGGATACCGAGAGTTGGAGGAATCAAGAGTCAAGACTCTTCATCACAAGAGTCCTAAAGTCACTAAATGTGAAACACCGAAACAAATTTTTGTGTAGATTTCAGATACCGGGAGATGGAGTGTCAAAATTATTCATCACAAGGAATGACGGAATGCCAAAATGCTAAAAGGGAAAAACACCTTTTTGTGTTGGTTTCAGATACTAGAAGTTGGAGTGTCAAAACACTTTGCAACAAGAATGCCGAAATCGCGATATGAAAAATCGCGAAGTGATCTGGGTTGACAGATCCAGGAGATGAATGTGGCAGACCATGTCAGAAAGGATAGGTGACATACTATGATGCGTGGAAGAGGATAGCCATATGATCACCATGAATCATGGACCGTTGATCTGAAGATCAAAGATTTGTAGAGAAGCACTCGAGTCGGCAAGCTCCATTTCGGAGTTTCGGGGACCGGGAAATGAAGTGTAAGGAAATCCTCACATCAAGGATGTCGAAATGTCGAATTACAAAATCTCGAAATGCCGAAATTCAATTTTGCGACATGGAGTTTCATGGATTGGGACATGGAGTGTAACGAAATATTCACCACAGTGATCCTGAAATGTCAAAGTATGAAATGGAGAAATAAACGCAAGAGCCTATGAAGTCAATCCAATGGTGCAGATGATTTTGAATATAATTGGAGGGATAATGTTGCACTTCATAGTGTAACTGATAGAAACGACTCATGGTCTCTACCAGAGGACCAGAAGGAGGCTCAGTGTAATCGCCAGAGAAGATGAAGAGTCTCAAGGCATCTTCCAGTGGAATGAAGACTATCCATACATGAAATTGACAGATGGAAGAGGATTGAAGGTTGTAACTGAAACAGAAACGATAATCTCGACTGTGCCATAGAAGACGAAGAGTCTCAACTACCATAGAGGCTGAGGAATCTCAGTATGACACCTAGTGATGATGGTAACATAGGTTTAACTGTCAGAGAAGCTGAAGAGTCTCCATGATGATCAGGCAGAGCACTCGACATGGGGAGAGTATGCAGAAGCATTGTGCACATAGGATGCACAAGGTGCACAAAGACTATAAGAATGTAGAATAAAGAATAGATGGGTGTTGTTGCTTTTGAGGGTCATTGACGTGTGAAGAAGGAGGCAGAGCGCAGCAATAGAAATGCACATAAGAGGAATGGTGCATTGAAGGGACATGGTGCAAAGATCATAAAAGGCAGAAGAACAAAAAGTGCAAGGATGTGTGCAAGAAGACACTGAGGCAGGCAGAGCAAGGCAGCGTAGCAGAACAGTGATGAGACTGGTAAGCCATTGAAGAAATTTATATCGTGGTAATAAGTTTGAGTAACAAAGATTAATATTTCATGGTAGTAGGGAGGTGCTAGGGAGGATTGTTGTCCTCATGGGTTCAAGTGGGTTCTTGAACATAGGGAGTTGTAGCTTCCATCTGGTTGCATCCAGAGAAAACAGGGTGGTAGGGTGGTGCTAGGGAGACCTGTTGTTCTCTGTTATGCAGGTTGGTGCCTGTATGACTGGAATTTGGTGCTTCAATCCAGTTGGTGTTGGAACACTTGGGGAGTTGGTGCTTCCTTCTAGTTGGTGCTAGAGAAACCAGGGAGTTGGTTCTTCCTTCTAGTTGGTGCTAGAGAAACTAGAGAGTTGGTTCTCTCAGTAAGTAGCATCTTGCAAAACAGAGGTTGTAGCCTCATTATGAGTTGGTGATCATATGTATGATAATGTAAAGAATGTAAAGATTACTTATCATATAAATAAGAAGAGGTTTTTACCCTTTATGGGTTTCCTCAGGAAATATCTGTCTCTGTGTATCTCATATGTGTGACTGATGTTGAATGTTCTATTTCTTACTTCCCTGCATTATTGTGACTATCATTAAATGTCATTGTAAAGAGTTTAAAATAATCATAATTGTTTAAGCACGGTAACAACTGATTCAGCCCCCCTCTCAGTTGTACAACACTTTTCCTGTGCATCAATTGACTTCTCAGTCTTTCCATCGATCCTGACAAAATTTCTACAATGCGCTATTCCTTTTGAGCTTTGATATCTTCATACTGTCATCCTTCATATATTTATTTGACATCAACTCTGCATATTGTTATGTTGTTTGACATCAATGACAACGCATTAATGACACTATGTCCAACACAGTAATTTACTGGCCTGAGCAGATATTCTTGGGGTATCCTTTCCAAACAACAATTCTTTAATAACGAAGACAAGTCGTTAAAAACTTCATAAAATTGCAGGGAAGCTTTGCGTCTCCATAAATATTGGTACCAAAAGGTTACGGGGTCGAATTCAATTTTCACATTCTTTCATATAGACATTTTAGGAAATCGACAACAATGCACTATCATGAAAACCAAATAAAAAGACATAAATAATTGGAAAGATATTTCAATTGAAATCAACTTCCCCTAATAGGAAATGGCCTTCTCCTTGAAAGTGAAATATAAGATGTAAAGAATCATATAGGAAATGATAGAAATATTTTCTTGGCTCGTAACTCTGGTAAATAACCAAGCAATTTCCCGAAATGGGTTTTTGAATAAGTTGATCTGCAATCAGGTGATATCTTAAGGGATGGCCACGGGATTCTCCAAGAATTCAGGTTAGAGATCCAGGTCGTTGTCATTTTTTTTCAAGAAGTCTTTGAAATATTCACCTTTGAAGGTGAGTGTTGGTTCTAGGAGTCTCAACATTTTATGGAACACTTGAGGAAAAAGGGATATGGGAGATTGGTCTTGGAGTTGAATCATCTGTTGGTTTGGTATATACTTCTCGGTGCACCAGAAAACCAACTCCTTGCAGTCAAATACTTCAGGAACACAACGTGGACGAGAAATTCCAGATGTCTAAATTACTTCCTTATGAGCAGAAGGGGATGAATAATAAGAGTAAGCTCTAGACCACTAAAATTTATGGTCCTCTCGTCCAAAAATGTTCAAATTATCTCCACATAATTGTTGTCGATATGCCGCTACCATAAGTTGATGGCAGTTTTATTTTGATCCAGATAATATTTGAAGTGATCACTTGAGAGATATAATATAATCTTCCACAAACCATGCTTTAATGTGGTTTAATGAGAAATTTCTTTAATCCTGTATCTTATTAATGACAATATTTATGGGACCTGCATAATGAGTTATTAGCATTAAGCCATACTAAATGTGTATTGGGAAAAGCACAAAGATGGTGGGGATGAGCGGGAGAGAAATAGGATTTGAGACTTTTGTGAATCCACCAACCTGGGAACTCGCGATTGCAGAAGGTTGAAAATAGGCTAAGTGTTGTGATGCATTCGTATGGACTCAATGTAGGAAGAATGAGATACTTGGAAGTTGGGGGAGTCTTATGGTCAAAATGTAGATTGTGGATCTTTTGGATGAAAAATGTATATCACAGAACATGGGATATGAGAGTTCGACCCCACAATCCCAGGAACCCGTGACTACAGAAATGGCTAAGTATGGGATTCTTGGCACAGGGGAAAACCTAGGGTTCAACGCTACAACAATGCACCAACAAAACCCTAACTACCAACCCTTTCGACAACACCTGCGAAGTAGATGAAGTCTCACCCAAGGTAGAGGAAGGGGTGGTTGCAAGACTTAGGTGTCTTCAACCTTAGCTGGGACACAGATCTATGATTATACTACTTAATAGAGCACTTAGCACCGCTAGTTCCTTAATATGCAATCAATATCCACTTCACTGATAAAACAAAGCTTCACAACATTCACACTAATTTAACGTATTTAAGCAATTAACATAGGTAAACAGATCAGATCTAGTAGATCACACACTAAGCACATTCATATCATTCAGATCTAACATCTACATACATCGTCAGCACAAAGCATAAGCATATTTTTCTATCTCTATCGAGCACTTAGCAAAAGAATATATAAACACATCAAAACAAGCACAAAGCAAGACAACACAGTTTTTATGTGGTTCACCCCCACCCCGGGGATACATCCACCAAGTATTCTTCTTTATTATCTTCAGTCAATTGATTACAAGCACAGAGCCATCAAAACCTTACTCCACCTAGGACATGATATCTACACAGCTCGCTAGATCCTCCTTCCCTGAGTACATCTAAGAACATAGTCTTCCACAACTTATTACAATGAATTTCACTTATCTCTGCAAGTCTCACACAAGCACAAAACACTTACAACACTTCAATCACATAGATCTAGCACTTAGATCATCAACCTATTGGTCGGTCGGTCGTTTCTTACATTGCCTAGACTTCTATTCATACTTTACAAAATAGGCCTAAACATGGGTAAACCCATGGGCAGACATCCCATTCCTGTTACATAATCCCAAAAACCCAAAAAGGACCCAAAAAGGGTCTGAGATCCCGCGATATCTACTTTGTCTTGCGCTCCTCCTTCGATAGGCTGTCGAAGTCCCAAAATAGGTCAACATGACCAAGAATCTCCCAAAACTTGGTCAAGGGCCAACAGGCCCCCAACACTCACCTGTGACTCATCCCGAGTCACTCTAGTCTGACTAGTTCTACTTCGAATGCCTCGATATTGGCTCAAGCTACTTAGACTTGTTGTTGTGAGATAGCCTCTTGCTCAATGAACTCCAGGATCACTGCGTCATTCACGGGACCTTCTAGGAATTCTTCTGCTATGGTGACAACCTATTCTACCTTTTCTCCTTGACTCTTGACCTTTGTGAACAATTGGCATGCCTTATCTTGTACTGGTTGGATCTGTTGAGTTAATTCCATAAATGTTCTTTGAATCATATGGATCTGTGGTGGTGCGCTTTTCCTCAGATTGCTTCATTCTTTCCACGACCGATAGGGCCTTCAACTATGCATGTAGTGTGTCTATGTGCTACTTCACTTCCTTGAGCTGCAACTCCAAGGCTTGTAACTCTGGATTCTCGGTGAGGTTCTCATACATTTGGGCACTTCGGTTACTCAACTGCTTGCACTCTATGGCAAGAGACTTTAGTCTCTCAACTTCATTGTGGAAAGTTTTTTCTCTTTGGTCCCTTATCTCCTGTGGAGTTTCGGGCACTGCACGGAGCTCTAAGTATGCGATGTGTTTCTGTAGCTTCTGGATGACTTCTTCAAGCTATGCCACCTACTGTGGAACTTGCTCTTTGGTATTTACTTCTATGACTGTCAGAGAGAGAAGTTCTCTGTCGACCATTTCCTTTACTTCGAGTTGCTCGACGAGCAATTGTTCCTTGCTTTGTTGCATCTGTTCTTTTTCTTCTTCCCACTTCACTTGGAGAGCAATATTTTCTCATTCTATAGTACTGTGTTGTTCGACAAGTACTCCCTGTACTTGTTTCAAAGCCTAGGTGGCTTGTGTTGTTTCCTCTTATGCTCGTCGAAGGTGATCTTCGACTATATCATATATTCGGTGGAGTTGAGTTGGCTCATCTCCCAGTTCTTTTGTTCCTAATGGAAGAGGCACAGTGGAGACTGAACGGCTAGACTGTAGTGCCTACTGAACCCCTTGGAGTTCAACCTCAATTCTATTGTACATCTCCTCCTGCTTAGCCTCTTGCTTCTCTGCTATCTCTAGTGAATCATCATTCAGGGCTACTACAATGAAATCAAAGTCGTCCGAGGTGAGGATAGTCTATAACTTGGTCATGGTTTCTTTTGAATTCTTTCGGGAAGAAGGCCTCGGAGGGGAAACCTTCCTTTTCTTTGAGGGGTCCTCCTTGTCTCTAGGCGGTGTTACCTCTTTTTCTTGGATTATGTGCCATCTATCTCTTCACCATCACCCCCTTGATCTGGTGAGATGGAAATAGTTTTCATGGATGTACTATCTAAATCCTGAACCTCTTCAATATTCTTTGTCTTCCTAGGTCCGAGTGTATCCTACACAATTTCTGGGCTGTTGATGTTGGATATCTCCGTAGGGTCTGCTGGAATAAGGAGGTCCGCCGACCATCCCTTGGTGATCTCCTCCAAGTCTTCCTCCATCAACTTGTAGTATGACTGCAGTTATTTCTTATGTCCATTGGTGCACGTTGTGATGCAAATAAAATTTCGATGAACGTTGAACTTCATCAAAGGTCAAAACCTGTGGAGATTATTCAGGGTCATACGAGGTTCGGACTGGATGGCTACCTTCAACTGGTTGTAATATGTGTGGAACATGAAATTCGACTGCCATTACTTATTCATGTCATGTTAAGGTCCTAACCCGCACATAGGTAGATCAATGTATTCAGATGTAATAAAGGCCAATATTAATAAGGCCTTTCAATAAAATAGAATAAGGCGGATGTAAGAAGACCTAATAGAAGCTTCTGCTTCTAGAAGGATCTTCCTCTAG
>SNQJ01S0040508.1:60798-82821 GCA_010110895.2 Picea sitchensis | reverse complement strand
GGTCAATATTAATAAGGCCTTTCAATAAAATAGAATAAGGTGGATGTAAGAAGACCTAATAGAAGCTTTCGCTTCTAGAATGATCTTCCTCTAGATGCTTCTCTTAATAGACATATTTAGTATAAATAAGGGTCGAGGGTATGAAAACCCTAGCTTGGAGATTATTGTAACAGAGCGTTTCTCAACTGGAGGTTGCCCCATCGAAGAGGCCTATGAACATTGCTTTCTAAATCAAAGTGCTTTTCTATTGCTATTTCGTATATCATTTATGTGTATTGTGAAGATTATGTTGGATATTTTACTGTTATTCTGCCATTTCTAGCATTTTATTTCTGTTCTGCATATTTTATATATCGAGTATCTTGCATGTCACTGGAATAGCATAGTGTACTGAACTTCGCGGCCAGAGGTTCAAAGGGCTCGATGTCCGAGAAGGTCACACCTTCCGACATCTCCCAAGCAATGAAAGCGATCAAGATCAATAGCCAACTGAAATGAAATTTGTTTCCTTGGTCTTGTGCTTCTCTGCAATTGAGTTTTAATTGGTTCACCAGGTACTATGTCCAATTCATTTGTAATCCCTCTGTGCACTTCCCTGTGAGGTCGACTACAAATCCGGTGACTTGGGTGGGTCAGTTCTTTCGTACTAATTTCCTAGCAATTAGTTGACAGATGAGGTGCACTGTGTCATTCTGGATAGAAGCTACCTTGTAGCATCACGTTCCCTTCTTGACATCACCATAGGTTTCCTTGATCCTTTGAGCTAGAGCGCGATCCATGGTTTTTCCTGGGTAAAACTACTGTGGGTCAGGGCCTTGCATACTCATCCCTGTGATCTGATTGATCAACATCGGATCCACTGTGATACGACAGTTTAACCACAAATATCCACCATGGTAACAGGACAACAACATCTTGACGCATGCATTCACCTCCTGGTGTCTTCCGAAATGAGGAATCTTCATGATGTTGAGCAGTGTGGACTACGCGAGGTTATGGGTCCATGATTGAGGGACGATCTTTGAATTTTATCTCCCTTTTTTCTAGTCAAGTACTTATGTGGGGAGAGCATGCTATAGACCTTCCTATCGCTGAGGTTGAAGTCGCTAAAATTCAACGTTGCAATATTATCTTGGTCTGTGCGTATCCCTTTTGGGAGGTACGCAGTGACTAAGGCATACTCAAAGTCTCTGGGCACACTATCATGATTTATTGCACTGCTCAGGGGTGGTAGATATGTGGGTAATATACTCGGGATCAATTTAGCATTCACAATATCATCCATGTGTTTGGTTCATTTTTCATCTGCTGACCAGGATGGTCCAGCTCGAGAAGTTGACAAAGATGCTTGCACTGTCTTCATGGATGAAGCTTGTACACCTATGGATAATCCTCTCTCTGACATGACTCTTTTAGTCATCAGGTCGAGGAGTAATTTTGTCACTTATTTTTCGACTGTGATGAGCTCATCGGACATACACGCTCTTGATTGACGATATTGGGTTCATGATTAACTCAGGCAATGTAATGAAATAAACGACAAAATGGTGATGATTATTGTATACAATTCAGTTAGTCTGTGGGCTCAAGCTCTTGGTTAGAAAAAGTGTTCTCCGTGCATGGTGCGATGGGATAAATAGGTAACTCGACAACGGTTCACTTGTAATGGGTATTAAGCCTCATTAACTCTTGTTCATTCCGTTATGGCATAGCCAACGGTCTGGTGTCGATCCTTAAATTCCTTTCCACCCGTTTGGGGTGGCATTCGAACGGTTATAATGTCCCCAATGGCTATATTGCTTCACCATGGCAAAGTTCCATGTGTTGTTGTTCTGATATCCTGGCAAAGCTCCAATTTTGAAACTTTTCCTCCTGCGAAGTTCCCTCTGGAACCTTCTGTAACTTTTCAATCTTATCCCTCTTCTTACTTATCTTTCTAGCCTTCTTTCCAGTGAGCTTTGTCTCGGTATGTCTTTTTCCATTCTGATTCTTATCTTCTTTTAACATAGTCACTGCACGTTGTCGAGATTCTTTCCTAGTATTTAGGGGAAATACCTCTTGTTTATATGGGGTAAGTACTTGAGTCTTCTGTGGGTCTTCTAATGTTCTTTCAACTTTGACATCAGGGTCTCTAGTGTTAAATAGCTTCGATCTGATCTCCTATTCTTCAATCAAGTGTGTGATCCTTTTGGTCATGAAATATTTTAACTCTTATTTCTTCTGCTCCAAAACTTCTTCTTCTTCTTTTCGTCTGGCTTGATCTCTATCAATAAAATATTTCCCTAGTAGCATGGTAAACAGGGCACTGTCCTCAATAAATTTAATAATCTCAAAATCTTCTTCTGTCGAAGTTCCATTGGCATTCATGGGTATCTGAGTGATCTTTCCACATAGGTTTATTAGTTTCCCTTTGAATAACCCTATTCCTCCCAATGAAGGAATCATAGCATGCTTCCCTAAAATTTCCCAAGTTCTTTCTATCATAATATTCACCTGTGTTTCTTCATCCAGAACACAGTCAATGTCAAAGTCTCTTATTCTTTCTTCAAGGAATTATTTTTCTTTAAAGATCTTTGATAACCTAACATGTCGGTGGTCATTCAGGGTTTCTTTCATCTATAGCAATACTTTCGTTGATTATTTATGGAATTATGCCATAGTTTCTGGATCTACCTTAGGGTTTTCTTGATTCAGATTCATTCTTTCAAGATTAGCAATCATTCTAGGGCAATCCAATACTTCATGGTCCATATCTTTGCAAAAAAGACAACTAGGTATTCTCCGAGGGCATTCCTTAGCAAGATGTCCCAGTCTTCTGCAACTGTAATAGAGGGTTAATCCTCTCTTTCTTTTAAATGATCCCCAGCTTCTCCTGTACTGCACACTAGAATCATGGGAGCTAACCTGCAACAAATTCTTTCTATGATCCTACATCCATTTGTTAGTCTAAACATTCTTTCTATGCATAGGTATAACATATATTTTACTATTCTTATCAGATCTATTCATATCAAACCTTGTTTCATCTATTAATTCATTAGTTTTCAAGCTAGGACATAATCTATCAAACATACCTAGATCCATACTTTAGAAACAAAAAATTTCACTTATATTACTTTTACAGAGCACAAAGCTTTCAGATCTAGAATTTTTCTACTATTCTTACCTTTATTTGAGAACATAGCTTATAAATCTTACCTCTTTTCATCATATCTGACCTCTTTTCTTAATATCTGACCTCTTTTATTGGCACAGAGCTCCTCAGGTCAAGTAAAAATGATGCGCACTAGGGCAACAGATCAATGCACAGAGATTTCATGGTTTCAGGACGGATCTTTTCACAAAGATCCTTCTTTCTCAGTTCCCAGCGATCACAGTTTTAGGTCCTGGCAACGAAACCATTTGTTGGCACAGGGGCAAACCCAGGGTTCAACGATACAACAATGCACCAACAAAACCCTAACTATCGACCCTTTCGACAACACCTGCGAAGAAAATGAATTCTCACCCGGGGTAGAGGCAGGGGTGGTTGCAAGACTCAGGTGTCTGCAACCTTAGCTGGGACACATATCTGTGATTATACTACTTAATAGAGCACTTAGCACCGTTATTTCCTCAATATGCAATGAATATCCACTTCACTGATAAAACAGAGCTTCATAGAATTCACATTGATCTAATGTATTTAAGAACTTAACATAGGTAAATAGATCAGATCTAGCAGATCATGCGCTAAGTACATTCATATCGATAAGATCTAACATCTACATACATCGTTCACACAAAACATAAGCAGATTTGTGTATCTCTATCGAGCACTTAAAAAAAGAAGATATAAACACATCAAAACAAGAACAAATAAAGACAACACAGTGTTTATGTGGTTCACCCCCACCCTGGGGATACATCCACCAAGTATTCTTCTTTATTGTCTTTAGTCAATCGGTTACAAGCATAGAGCCATCAAAACCTTACTACGCCTAGGACAGGAGATCTGCGTAGCTCACTAGGTCCTCCTTCCCCGAGTAGATATAGGCACACAGTCTTCCAAAACTTCTTATAGTGACGTGTACTTAGCTCTACAAGTCTCACACATGCACAAAGAACTTACAATCCTTCAATCACATAGATCTAGCACTTAGTTCATCAACCTCTCGGTCGGTCGGTCATTTCTTACATCGCCTAGACTTCTATTTATACTTTAAAAAATAGGCCTAAACATGGGTAAAACCATGGGCCAACATCCCATTCCCATTACATAATACCAAAAACCCAAAAAGGACCCAAAAAGGGGTCAAGATCCTGCAATATCTACTTCGTCTTGCGCTCCTCCTTTGACAGGTTTTCTAAGTCCCAAAATAGGTCAACATGACCAAGAATATCCCAAAACTTGGTCAAGGGCCAATAGGGATAATGTGGTTGTCGTTTGAACTCAATGTGTGAGTGTGGATTGGAGATGAGGATTTATGAGTCTGACAACCCAAGAACCCACGAACCCACCGTTTTGAAAAAATTGCTAAGTATAAAAACTAGAAAGGGAGAAAAGAAGGGAAAAAAGGTTAAGTATAGAAGAGGGAAAAGAAAGGGAGATAATAAGTTGGGAGATAATTTCAGAAGCAGGAATTGATCTCAACAACAGGCTCCAATTGTGGGATGATAAACCCCTTTGGTTTGTCAAGAATCCATAATCTCTCGTGACGGGGTGCTTCCGCCCATTGCACTATGGAGTTATGGGGTCGTTCTGCTTTCCCATAACACATCCGTTAGCTTCAGATTCCAATTCTTTTGGTTCTTGTCAATGTTTTTTTTCAGTATCTGCAAAAGTGTTTTGTTTGTGGATTCGGAAAGGACATTACCTTGTGGATAGTAATTTGATGATTGACCCATGATGATTCCATATTCTCCACAAAACTATGTAAATTTCAACCTGATGAAAATATAACCATTTTCTGTGATAATTTTATCAGGGACACCAAATCTAGATAGAATATTGTCTTTGAGGAATTTAATCAGCTCTTCAGAATCATCCTTCTTTAACGCTACCGCCTCTGGCCATTTCATAAAATAATTTGTAGCCGTGAGGATGTACATATGCCCTTTGCTAGACTTCAAATTAATTGGCCCGACAACATCGAGTCCCCATTGGGAGAATGGTTGCTCCACAATTATGGGTTGTAAGGGCATTGCAGATCTCTTCATCTTTCCTGAAAACTACTGGCAGACCACACATTTCCTTATGATGGCATACGAGTCTCTAAAAATTGATGGCTAGTAGAATATAGTCCTTATTATCTTGTGGGAAGTGGCATTAGGGGAAAATTTTCCACCACATATTCCTTCATGGAATTCTCTCATCAATTCCTGGGATTGATTTTAATCAATGCATCTCAGTAGTATTCCATCATAATTTCTCCTGAACAGTATGTCAGCAATCAACACATATTGTTTCACCTTCATATTTAATGTTCTTCTCTCCTTGGAGTTCATGGTGACAGGAAACTGCCCGGACCTTAAGTAAAATATAATATCTCCGTACCATTCTACATCAGCTAATGGTTCTCTGACTTAGATTAAGATCATCTCATCGACCGAATCTCCATTCATGATGAGATTGCATAAATCTTGTCCTTTAATCACTTTTAAAGGTTTAATCTCGATATCATATTTTTGTATTTTTTCCAACCAGTTAGCCCATTTTCCTTCTCTCGACTATTGATTTATAAGCATCTTCACTGGTGATGATAGAACATAAGAAATAATATGGGAGTTTAATATATACATTTGAAGGTGCACTACTACTTTTATAAGAGCGAAGGCTTGCTTCTACAGTTCTTAATACCTCAACTCATAGTCTTGTAGGATTTTTCTCATAAAACTTATTGGGAATTCTTCTCCTTTGTTATTTTTCTGAGTGAGACGGATGCAACAACTGTCTCTGTAGAAAATGAATAGATGATGAAATCTCTTTGAAAGTCTAGTCTAATGAGGACATGATCCATGGTGATTTCTCCTTTGATATTATTGAACGCCTCTTGAGTGTTCGTTGTCCATTCAAATCTATGCCCCTTTTTCAACAACAAATTGATCGGATTTACGATGCTTGCATAGTTAGGAACAAATCTTTGCACAAAATTGATTTTGCCAAATAATGATTGGACTCCCTTTTTGGATGTTGGGGGGTTGAGCTCGTTTATTTCTGTAACTCTTTTCAGATCTATGTAAATCCCTTCCTCGCATACAATATGGCCCAACAAGTTTCCTTGATTCACCGTGAATAGACACTTCTTTGGATTTAGAGATACACCATATAGTCTACATATTTCAAAAACCTTTCTTAAATTATGGATTTTCTCATCCCTTTTATTTGAATGCACTATCAAGTCATCTTGATAGTCTGCCATAAATTTTCCTATCATCCAGTTGAATGCATGATCCATGGCCCTATGGAATGTGGCTCCAACGTTCTTCAAAAAAAAGGGCATTCTAGCATATGCATATTTGTCCCACAGTGTGATAAATGTTGTCTTTTCCCTATCTTCCTTGGCCAGTATGACCTGGTTATATCCATAAAAACCATCCAACATGGACATGTAGGCCGATCCAGTAACTTGTTGTAGAAGGAACTCCATATTAGGTAAAGGAAAATTATCCTTTATGCTTTCTTTGTTAAGGTATTTGAAGTCAACACATCCGGATTTTCCTAGTGTTTTTTCTTGAAATCACTGGATTTGAAATCTAGACTGAATGTCTGATGGGATAAATTATCTCTTCCTTCTTCAATTTCTCCAATTCAATCTTTACTAGAGGTTTCAACTTGGGATTCATCATCCTTATTTTTTGTTTCACTAGCTTTGCTTCTTCCCTCAAAGGAATGATATTCTGGAATACAGTTTTATCGTAAGCTTTCAAATCATCATAGGTCCAAGAGAACACATCGATATATTCTTTGAATAAGGAAACATATTGATCAACCTCCTAAGTGGTGCAATCAACTCCCAGGTTGACATATTTCAGGGAAATGCCAGTTCCAATATTGACTTTTCTCATTTATTGCACTTTTTGAACTGAAACTTCTTCAAGGAGATTCTTAGCATGATCTTCTTTCGTAAAAAGAGATTCATCTTGTATATAATATTTGGGGACAAAAGAAGAGTGATCGTCTTCATCATCATCATCATCATTATTTAACAAAAAATTCTCCAGTTGTTCATCGTTCTCAAATACTTGCAAGTACTTAATGTTATTGGGTACGGATGGTCGGAAAGCTCTTTCTACTTGGAAAGATGTTTTGATTTGGACATCGTCTGGGTCTGAAAATGAGGCCACCAAGGATAATAAATCTGACTTGTGATTCTTGTCTCTTGGAATGAAAGAAATGTTGAAGGAATTGAAATATTCCATCAGTTCATTAACTCTTTTGAGATATAACTTAAATCTTTCCTTTTTTATTTTATTCCTCTGGGTAACTTGATTGATGACTAGCTCTAAGTCGCTAGTTACAATGAGATGTTCTATTTTCATTTCCTATGCAAGGATCATCCCCTGGATCAAAGATTCATATTATGGATTGTATTTATTATATGGATCAAGGTACGTGGGTTTCAAATTTCAGCTCCGGAGTCATTATAATTTTAGATATATATCCTGTGTAAGATAGGGTTCTGGAATCATCTTGAATTCATTCATCACAGAATTTTCGCTATAAATTTATTTCTATAATTTTTCAGACCTTGAAACCTGGAGGATATTAATATAAATTATCAAGGTATATGTGATAAATCTTGAGCTTCTGGGTCATCCTAATTTTGTATATAAACCCTGTGGAAGATAGGGTATCTGACTAGTCTTATTGACTAGTCTCAAACAGGTGTTTCGGGTAAAATAGCCATAACTTATTTATAGAGGATCCAAATTGAGTGAGACTAGTTTCATTGACTTGTAGACATGCCATAGTATATTTGGTACAATTTTCATAATTTTATATTAATTATTGTGCATGGGGAATGTTGTACAAGTGCTCTCTACCGGAAAGGACAAAAATCAGCAAGGTGTGGAGAAGTTATCATAACTTCCACTTGGGACATCCAATTTTGGTCATACCTGTGGAGTTACATAGAAGAAATTTCAGAGTAATATAGGTCGAAATTTCAGGCTAAGAAGGGCCAAAATTGCATAGATACATCATAAGAAAGGTCGGCCAGGAGGATAGACTCCAAATCAGGGTTTCAAAGGTATGTTTACTTAAAACTATCATAACTTTTGATTGGAATGTTAGATTGAGATGATTCAAAATACATTGGAAATATAACACATATAAGAGAATATTGGAAAAAGTATTACAACTATCTGAGATATTTATCCTTAATATATTGAGGTTTTTATTTGAGGATTGGGATTAGACCTCAATTAAGAATAAATGGAAATACCTAAATTTACAAGAGATGAAGATAAAGATGAAATCAATCCTATGGAATGGTTGAGGTTGGTAAAATAATATAATATGACTCCTAGGAAAACAAGAGATTAATTTTTTGATAAAGCTTGGAAGTGGTGTATGAGTGTTGATCAAAATACTAGATGGCACTGCACATGGGAAGAATTTGAAAAAATCTTCTCAAATAAATGGATTAGGGATACAAAATGGAGGAAATGTATAGAATTCAAGATGAATTAAAATAAGAAAAGGAAGATATTAATAAGAAGGGTGAGGAGCTATCTAAGATAATATCCCTTTATGAATCACTCATTAAGGAGGTTAAGAACCTAAAGCAAGAAAATACTAGCAAAGGCAAGTGGGAAAAATATGAATCAAGAGAAGATTTGAAAAAGAAAGATGAAGAGATATGTAGATTACAAATCCATAATAAAAAACTATTGGGTGAGGTTAAGATATTGAAAGAAGAAAATAAGAATTGTCAAAATAAAGAGGAAAGAAGAATCTTGGATGAAGAATCTACCCAAAGACTAGAAGATGAAATTTGCAAGAAGGTTGAGGAATCCTTAAATACAGATGAGGTAAAGTAAAAAATGCAAGCCAAAATTGAAGAAGGACATCATAATTTGATAGATGGGGTCACCTTGCAGCTTCAAAAGGAGAAAGAAGACAAGATTCAACAAGGTCAACAGAGGATACTTGAAGAAGTTTAACTCCATCTAGAGGATGTACATGCCAAATATGATGGTATTATCTCCAAGGCTAGAGTAATCAAGGACCAAGCAAAGATGTTCGAGGATTCCATTGTCACTGAAAAGAAGATATATGAAATGCATGTGCAGAGTGAAGGAAGACCATCAAATGTGAAATTGTATCGAACCCTTATTACCAAGAAACATTTAAAGGAAGAAACGAAGGACGATATCAACATTATGAAGGAAGAATATGGAACACCTGCCAATATTCATGGAACAAGGCATCACCAAACTACTATTCAACAAGCTATTATCAGAGACCAACAACCAATATAAATTGGAGAAACTTCAACAAAAATACATGGAATCAAAGGAAATAAAATTATGCAACAACTAGACACCAAGGATTAAGACCAAAAAGAATTGGTTTTGGATGGATAGATCAACAGAAAGCAGGAACATAAGAAAATCATATTACTTGGTTTCATCACATGTGAAGCCTTTAAAAGCAAATCTTTGAGGACAAAGATTTTTGAAGGAGGGTACTATGTTATGACCTAAGGGGGGCATATATATGGCTAAATGTATATGATATGACCCTAAGGGGGGGCATATATGGGCCTAAATGTACATGTAATGTGTAAATACATATGTAATAGGGTCGGCCTACTAATAAAGGGGCCTCATGTGCAAGTGTGAATAACTATATATAAGATATCATGTATTCATTATTGGATGTGAATTGTGAAGTATGAAAGGTATTTGGTTATTTGGAGGGGGTTACCATATTCTTTAAGGAGTTATTGTGTAACTTATCTATATTGGAGTTGTGCTCCATGTTGACATTCTGTACATGGTGTGTATTTCTATTATTTTATGATATTTTGAGTATTTTGGATCATAACAACACCATTCCCATATTTTGAAAAAGCTCCATCAAACGATATCCTCAAGTATCCTTCAAACAAACACTCTTGATTCTCGACGTCTTTAACTTGCTCTAAGATTCCGTTATGCTCCATGTCTAGGATAACATAGTTTCCAATCCTGACATCTATGTAATCCTCCATCAATTCATTGTCCTTCTTCTTGAAAGAGAAGGGTTTTATAGGTTCACGAGGTACTTTAATCATCACTCCCTCTTTTTCTGGTAGCATCATACAACTTCCATCGTTCATTATATATCCACCGATCATGGATGTCCAATATCTTCCCAACACAAATCCATAGGCTGGGGGAAGTTCTACCACAATAATATTGAAAAATGTAATGATATGGGGGGTTGTTGTAATCCAAGCATAAAAGTCTTTGATTTCTCCATAAGATGGCACTTTTCTAGAATCAATTGCATATATTCTTTCACTAGTTTCATAATACTTAGTGCAACTCATGCCCAATTCCTCCATGACTGCAAGAGGCATTATATTATTTGTCGCGCCAGTGTCAACTAAACAATTATGTAATGCAACATCATGATTTTCAATTGAAATGTAGAAGGGAGAAATTTTACCTCGGATATTGGCAGTTGACGGGCTCTGGATTTGTTTTGGAATGGTAACAATAGCTTCATCTCTTTCATATGGATCATCCAACAACTTCAAAATGTTTTGTCTTTGCTGGGGAATCTTCACCACTTCCGTAAAGGAAAAATTTATCCTCATTTTAATTAAGTCCTCCATGACATTATACATCATTTGAGTGGATTTCAATGCCAGGTGTTTCCTTTTAGTTCCATTTCCATCCGTCACTTTCTCATTTGACAATTTTTCATTTGTTTTTTTCTTTTTCTTTTTCTTTTTCTTTTTCCTTGTTTTAGTCGCCTTGATATTTTGGTATATTTACAAACCCTCTTGTCTGGGAGACGTTTTCTTGTGAGTTGGGATCATTGTCACCCTCTCCAACTATATACGTGGATGTATCACATCCATCCATCAACACAATTTCAGAGCTCTCATCAAGTGAGTAATACGTTTCTTTCTCAATTAATTGCTCGTCATAGACATCATCCAAAACAATCGCATTTTGAGTAGGTTGTCTGGGAACCCTTGGTCTTTGTGGGTTATCCGTGTTCTCAAACCTCACTCTATTTTCTAGGGGAGGGTTCCTCCTTTGCACTAGGATTGGGATTCTTGGGTTTGGCATGTAATTATCTCCCCTTCTTAGTCTAGTTATCTCGTTCTTCATTTTTTTGATGGTTCTATTCATCTGTGCAATTTCAATCCTTTGTTTAGTTTCCTATGTCGCCATAGGGTCAAACTTTATGTGAGGAATGGTTCCCTTGAAAAATCCTCCTCCCTTCATTTGATTCTGAGTCGCTCGAGGCTTGAATTCTTCGTTCTTTCTTGAACTAGAAGCTCCTTGATTATCAATATTTAATCATCCCAACTACCTTTGTAATCTTCCTAGTATAATATAGGGGTCAACATCCGTTTCAATCATGATTTCTTCCATTTTAGTGGATTTAGTCATTGCCTCCTCCAAAGTATCCATTTTGGATGTTCTCATAGCATATTTTACATTTGGGGGCACTGAATTCTTATAAAAACCAACAATGACAGGGTCATTTGGTCTTTTATCTTCTGGGATATTACTCAAGCTTTTATTGAACCTGAGATTAAAATCTTGTATCCTTTCATTCTTCCTCAACCCAATTTGTGTGAAATCAGTGAGAAGGGTATGGTAAGCAATTAAAGGGGTGAACATAGTCAGGAACATAGCTTCTAGGTCATTAAATGAGTGAATGGATCTACCGGGAAACATTGTATACCATTCATAAGTTCTTCCTGATAAGGTTTGCTAAAACAACCTTACCATGACATCGTCATACTCAACACATTGAAAATCACAAATATCAAGAAATAAGATAGATTGTTCTATCTCCAGAAAATTCCTTTAAGGTTCCCTTAGGGAGAATAGGGAGTTCATGTTTCTCACCTATAATATTTAGGGGGGAATTTCTTACCCTCCAATTTTCAAATCCTAGGTTTCCTTGATTTCTTGCAACATCTCTTCCATCTCCTTGTCTCTCCTCATGATGCTTGTCTTGGGGTTGTTCGTCTATTGTTTCCATGTCTGGAGAGATTCCAGGAATAGGATTTTCACTTCTAAGAAAAAAGAGTTGCTTTCTTTTACTTCTGGTAATGGGTCCCTTGTATTCGTCTAGCTTCAATTCTGACCTTGTTCTTGTGCTTCTCTAGCTAGCCTTTGATTTATTCGGTCTTGTTGTTCCTCTCTCCTCTGTCTCCGGAGGATTTCTTTTTCTTCTTCCTAGACCAAGGTTTTCCAATACCTTTCTAAATATTCATGAGTCTCGACCGTTGATATTACTAATTTGTATAACTAATGTAAAATTATTCATTGGTTGTTCAATCCAATTTTCAGGTGAGTTTGATCAGCCTGGGGAAAAGTCATATATTCTTCTACCAATGCTATACCAGGTTCCAAATTTCATTTCATCCCCACCAAGGTTTCCAAAAATGTTTATGCTTGAATCCATTAGGATTGAAATGGAAACCTCACGAGGATGTAAATCCCCCTCCATTTTTATATAGGTGGTACTCCTCTTTAGATTTTCTTGAGATTTTTAAATATTCAGAATGTGGGACTTGACAGAAGTCTATCATATTAATTCAAAGAAACATAAATATAGAGAGAAAATAAAAGGAAAATGATTTTGTTGTATTTTCTAAAGAAATTTCTTGAGAGAGGACCAGGAATCACACACATCACACATTTAAAATAAACAAAATTTCCTCACATCCATCATAGTATAAGATAAATATTTATGATCACATAAAAACAAAAACAAAGATGGTCTGCATGCACAAGAGAACTTTAACAGAGTGGATACATGGAAAACTCAAATAAATATAATAATAGATCAACCTCAAATATTTTATATTCTGAAAACAAGGTTGCAAAGCACAGTCAAGATTGTTCCCAAAGTAGTTCTCTTGGAATTCTCAAAAAATATATAATCTGTTACATATTCCTGAAAATGTAATGTGTTTGTCTTAAAGACTGGGATTGGCACTCCCGCATACCATAAAGGAAATAAATACAAGAAATAGTCTTTTATAAAGAAGACGGTGGGTGGTGGAAGGATAAAAAAGACCTGGTAAGAAGACAAAATAAGTTATCAGTCTTCGGTTAAACCTTACTAGTGAAAGAGGTGGAATAACTGGATGAAGGACTCAATAAAGAAGAGAAGGATGTGATCAACATAAGATTACTATGATGGTCACTCCTCTATTCCTTTGCTCGTTGATGTCCTTTTATCATTTTCATCAACGGTTATAGGAACCATCTCAGCCTCTTCTTATCCTTCATTTGTCAGTTTTTCGATAGCCTTCTTGAACCATTCATCGATGTAACCTTTCATAGGTGCCACATTGATTTCATGATGGATTTTAATATTTAACAACTCACCCTCCAAGCCTTGGATATCAATGGAAATTCCATGTAGTACTTATTCAATATCATGATTTTTTATAGAGTAATCCACTAGCCAATTATCTATAGCATTCTCATCATGTACAATTATGCAATAGGATTTTTCAATTGGCAATCCTTTAAAAATCTCAACCTGATCATTGAACTATTGTTTTGTTAGGAACAACGAGTTGAGGATCAACTTGGGAACTTGGACTTCGTTAGTGATTTTATCTAGGTCCACCTCCGTGAGCCTTTTGAATAGCTCTTCTCTTCTTGTTATGGTTTGGCTGCATGCCTAGATGATGTTGTTCAAGTTATTTATTTTATCTTTCCAACAGGCATTCAACTACTTGATCTTACTTAGATAGGGAAGGTTCTCCTCTCTTCTCTTTAGCTCTGACATGTTGGTAACTTTAATACCAAAGGGTACCATGACATCGAGGTAGAAACCTTCTTTGTTTTTTAGGTCGGCCTATAGATACTCAAGGAAGGCATGTGCCCTCGAGCCAAAATCAACAATACTCTTTGAAATTTCCCAATATTTTGTAATTAGTGTCATTTTTTTCTCCACATAGCTCCTGGATGATATGAGTAATCTTGAGGATCCTTTTATTTTGGCTGCGGGCGTGGCGGGTCTGACAATTTCCAAAGGGATGGAAAGAAATGGAAAAGGAATTAAGTTATCTTCTAGTTCCTTAATCCTTTCCTTCAACTTTGTATTTTCTGCTTCAAGACTGCCAATGGAATCATCCAATGCATCACCGGTGGCTCTATGGATTTTGGAAACCTAGGAAGGCTACATATTCTTTAGGTTAACCTCAGAATGACATTTCCCCTTTTTATTCTTCTTGTCACTCTTCTGAATAATTAATTTCTTAGATTCGTTGTCAAAGATGACACTCTGACATACAAATGATTCTTCTTCATCAAATATATCATTTTCAACCATTTCGAACGACTGATTTTGGTGGGTCGCGCCTCCTGGATGATCAATGTTAGGAAACATCTTCTCAATGTAATCCTTGATCTCCATATCCTTGAGGGAGAATCTATTGATGTCACTTTCAGCGTGATGCTCTTCTTGTTGTTGTACAATATTCTTCCTATTTTTACTCACAAGAAGTTTATGGGAGCCTTCAATTTTTCCTAGAGGGGGGTTCTTGTCTCCTCCTCTGCCTGAACTATTATTGATTACCTTTTTGGATGGGTGGGCCATTGGAGCACTGCTTCGAGGTGTTGAAGTCTTGAGAGTAATAGTTGGGGACTGGGCACTTTTCTCCCTGGGACCTTTTCCTCTTTGTTTATACAATTCATTAGTATTGAGTACCATCTCTAAGTCACCAACAATATGGGTAGGATTGCCCATGTTATTATCTTATTCTTATCCTAGAACTGTATGGATAAATGAACTCCTAAAACCCATTGTTAACATATGTTCCACAAAGATTCCATTAGGGTCAAACCCTCTAATATTTTTAGCGTATTTGAGATTCAAGTTGTGGAATTGGTTTGAGATTTCATACAATTATCCTCTGGGGCTCGACACTTTTCTCACTGGGATCTTTTCCTCTCTATTTATACAATTCATTGGTACTGAGTATCGTCTCTAAGTCGGCAACAATGTGGGTAGGATTTCCCATGTTATTATCTTCTTCTTCTCCTAGAACTGTATGGATAAATGAAATTCTAAAACCCACTGTTAACATATGTTCCACAAAGATTCCATTAGGGTCAAACCCTCTAATATTTTCAGTGTATTTGAGATTCAAGTTGTGGAATTTTTTTGGGAATTCATCAATTTTGTTCATATTTCTGAATACAAAATCCCCAACTTTCCAAGGAAAAGGTATAAATTGTTTTTTTTCGTTTTTCAGGAAAAAATTGAAGCCAAAAGTTATATTGCCTTGTGACTTCTGTGACAAACATTCTGTTAGATATATGTCATGGAAGAAAGGAAGGATTTTCCTTAGAGCTGAAAATCCTGATGACATTGTAGTTTTCTATTTTCTCCAAAGTCCCGTTTCTATCCAGGAATTTACTGGCCTGAGCAGATATTCTTCGAGTATCCTTTCCAAACAACAATTCTTTAAGAACAAATACAAAGTCATTAAAAACTTCATAAAAATGCATGGAAGATTTGTGCCTCCATAAATCTTGGTACCAAAAGGTTACGGGGTCGAATTCACAATTCACATTCTTGCATATAAACAATTGAGGAAATCGACAACAATGCGCAATAGAAAAAACCAAATAAGAAGACATAAAGAATTTCTTATCCTTTTTATATTGAGACAATTGGGAAAATAATTCAATGGAAATCAACTTCCCCCAATCGAAAATGGCCTGCTCCTTGACAATGAAGTATAAGATGTAAAGAATCATATGGGAAATGCTAACAGTATTTTATTGTCCCGTAAATGGGTTTTTGAATACGATGACCTGCAATATGGTGATATATTCAGTGATGGTTGCAGGATTATCCAAGAATTCAGGTAATAGATCCAAACCATTGTCGTGTTTTTTCGAGAAGTCTTTGCAATATTCACCTTTGAAGGTGAGTGTTGGCTCTGGGAGTCTCGGCATTTTATGAAACACTTGAGGTGAAAGGGAGATGGGAGAATGGTCTTGGAGTTAAATCATTCATTGGTTTGGTATATACTTCTTGGTGCACCAGGAAACCAAATCCTTGCATTCAAATACTTCAGGAACACAACCTGCACGAGCAATTCCATACATCCAAATTACTTCCTTCTTAGCACAGGGGGATGAATAATAAGAGTACACTCTAGACCACTGAAAGTTCTAGTCCTCTCATCCAAAAATGTTCAAAGTATCTCCGCAAAACTGTTGTCGAGTTTCCACTGCCATAAGTTGATGAGAGCGTTCTTTTGATCCAGATAATATTTGAAATGAGCGCTTGAGAGATATAATATAATCTTCCTCAAATCATGATTTAATGTGGTTTAATGAGAAATTTCCTCGATTCCCTCGCCTATTAATGACAATATTTACGGGACATGCATAGTTATTTATTAGCATTAAACTATACTAAATGTGTATTGGTAAAAGTGCAAAGGTGGCGGGGATGGACAGGAGAGAAATAGGATTTGAGACTTTTGTTAACCCACCAACCCAGGAACCCGTGAACCCGCGACTGCAAAAGGTTGAAAATCGGATAAGTGTTGTGATGCAGTTAGATAGACTCAATGTAGGAGGAATGATATACTTGGAAGTTGGGGGAGTTCGATGGTCAAATTGTAGACTGTGGATATTTATATGCAAAATGTATATCACAGAACATGGGATATGAGAGTTCGACCTCGCTAGTCTGGGAACCCGCGACTGTAGAAATGGATAAGTATGGGATAATTTGGTGGTCAATCAAACTCAATGTGTGAGTGTGGATTAGAGATGAGGATTCATGAGTCCGCCAACCCAGGAACCCACGAACTCGTTGTTTTGAAAAAATGGCTAAGTACAAGAACTAGAAAGGGAGAAAAGAAGAGAAAAAGGAAAAGGGAAAAAAGGGTATGTATAGAAGAGGGAAAAGAAAGGGATATAAGAAGTTGGGAAAATAGAAAAGGGGAGGGAAATTTTGGAAGCGAGAATTGATATCAACAACTCCCAGGCAGATTCTCCTTCCCTTTGTTGAATCTCCTATAACTCAGAGAGAGCTTGTTTCTATGAATGAGGTAGTATGAATTCGACGATGAACTTCAAACAAACTTGGCCAAGGGTGAACGCTTGTCCTTGCATCCCTGGTTCAATATCCTTCATGTACCATTTGAGAGAATGGCCCCTCAAGGTAGTCTAAAACTCTGCTAACTTATTTTCATCGAGAGTCCCGCTGGACCTACAGATGGCCTCACATAAGAACCAATGTTGTTCTACATCCTTGTCCCCTTTACCCCAAAATTTTGGGTATCGAGCGATATATCCTCCCATATTCCCATCCATTATGGGTCTCAATGATATTATTAGAATGAAACCTAATGGTCCTTGTTGCAATATACCTGGGGATCCCACTGTCCTCTTAGTGTTTACACTTACATACCGATTCTGACTAATTAGATGTGATGGAATAGAAATAACATAAGTAGGTGGTGTAGAATTTACCATGGGTATAGAGGACACCTGGGGGACGGGCGATTCGGGGTTGGTTCCACTAACTTATGGGTTAGTTTCCTTGATTTGGGGGGTCTTGTTCTCTTCCTCTAGAGTGACCTTCTCTGCATGATTCCTGATGTTTCTTGATATCGGGGTTGAATATTCTTGATCTCCTGCAAGGTCCAGATCTACTTCATCTTCCTTTTCTTCTCCACATTATTCTTCTCATCCACCCATCTAGGGAATCCTTCCTCTCTGCACTTGTCTCTACTGCAATATTAGACTGGCCAGTCTTTCTTGTCTTCTTACCTTCCTCAACTCTTCCTTCTTTCTTTCATCTCTTCCTCTTGATCCAATTTCTTTCTGCAACACCTAGGACTGCTTCGTTTCTTTCTTTACCTTTCCATGCCACCACTTCTCAACAATGGTGGATCTCCTTAAGGCTCACTCATTTCTCGCGTTCATTTCTTGATATTTCCCCATCTGTCAAATAAACCTTTCCCATTATTAGGTCATTATCCTACCCCAAAATCACCCTACCACAAGCATAGGTGTTTAGGATGCCATCTCCGTCGAGGGAATAGTTATCATTCCCTCCTCCATTAGGAATACATTGATACACGAGGGAATTTCCCTCACCAGTCTTCTGCGTGCACCTTTCTTGAAAATTTCTTCCACCCGTGAAAATGATTGGTGATTCTCAGCTGCAAATTCAACGATATATCCCTCCAGAGTCGTATTAACCCAAAAATCGATTGTTCGTGTGATCTGGTGATCCAGCTAATGAAGTGTTGTGATCTTCTCTATATCCCAAACATAGATTTTCTTGATGCGTTCTTGGAATTATGAATCTTATTGGATACGATCTATCCAATGGAATAGTTCTTTCGAGAATTTTACCTAGAATATCTCATACTGGTTGCTCGATCTTTCTGAGTAAAAGACAGAATCTCTTGTATCCTTCTTGCTTTTACCTCGCAACTCCGCTTCCTTCCATATAAAGGCATCACAATTATTTTACCACCATTATCGAATATCAGATCTATAGATTTGCACAAACATTCTCCTCACAGGTTCTCTTTTTAAATCATAGGTCTCGGCAACAGAACCATTTTGTTGGTGTGAAAGTGTTCAGACCAGGGTCCTTCTTAGGTTACCAATAAAAGGTACTGAAGTAGTCTAGAGTGATGACATTTTCATCTTTCTGGGAAGGAAGAAGTCTCACATGAAGTGCAACCGAGACAAGAAAAAGATGGAAGGGTAAGGAAAATACTTAGATATACCTCGGATTTATCAAGATTTATCTTAGTCTCGCACAAGATAGATTAAACCTGTAACAATTCTGAGCAATTTCTAACTGGGAATAAAGAAGCAGAGTTGCATCGCCATTCATAAAGAAGAATTTAAGTATATCATACATGAAAGATAATACAAAGAAACATTACATACATGTGTAATACTAAATACACAAGAGATATATTCAAAATTTGGGCCTCCAATTATATTAATGATACTAAACACTGATACATTGATAGTCTGGTTCTTACCCAGATATCCAAAACTCAGTTATGATGACAGTATGGGCCATTACAATAGTGAATCTCATCACAACATCAATACTAACAAGAAAATAACACTACTAAGTCCAGACTAACAAACCTATAAAACAATAACAACACTCTAGACCATCAACCCTTTTACAATCCTATCGGTCTCATATATATAATCCGATATTTAGGTTTGTTGTTTGATAACTCGAGAGTTCTCTCTTCTTCTTGAGCTTGTTGTAACTTCTTTCCTCAAAGTTGATGTTGCACTGTCCTTCCAACCACTTTTTGTTTCTCTCCTCATTCTGTTGTCCATCTCCTCAGCAACTTGTGCAACTTCTATTCTCCAAAATGAAGCTGCAAGGTGTCATGCACAACTTCTATTCATAAAAAATGAAGGGCCCAACAACACATTATCCAAGAATTAGACTTAGAAACTAGTTAGTACCTTGGTACCTGCATGCCTCAATGGTAGGCCTCCTCACTTCCAATAGTAGGTTTACATCATTTACCCCTGATCAGATGATTCCATGAATGTTCGATGTCATCTCATTTATTCACATTCGTTGGAATGTACTAGGGTACATTGGGAGTCATTGACATCATTGGTGATTTCCCTCACACTTGTTAATGGTTTACCTCAATGATCGATAATCAAGTGGTTTCTACCATGTTCAACATCAAATCATCTATTCACATGGATATATTTGTACCACATCAGGATTGGGACGAAGACCCTGGTGTTGGGATCTGGTATATCATCTAGATTTACCACCTAATACATTTAATTTGTTAACCCAGGGGCCTGAATGTTTTACAGGCTACTGTGAACTATATGTGTAGACTGTGCTTCTTTCAATATTTATCATGCAATTAAACAAACATTGCAGTGAAATAAAGAACAAAACTTAGATTATTGGTGCTGAAACATAAGTAAATGTAACATTCAAATAAAGAAGGAAACTGTAAATGAAGCAGAACACTCAGATCGAACAGATTTCACACAAAACAACAACAAAACTATATCATAGGCTGAAAACACCTGACCACAAGAGTGGGCCCAACTCCTTGATCAGGGATGCGGTGAACTAATTGTCACGAAAACTCAAAAAATCAGAAGAAACTCGATTTTCATTAAATAAAACAGGATTACATAAGTTGCAGTCTTGATATAGGATAACTCTTAGCTAGCTGAATGACTGGATGGATGGCTAATCCTTCTCTATCTATGTTTGGCCTGTTATATAATTCATGGAGCACAGAGCATCCCAGGATTAGGGTAACAACTCTTCCTAAAAATACACAAATGTTGAACCGATCAACAGAACCTAATGTTGGACCATGGAACAGGTCCTCTTTTGCATATTCGACCCGTGAATTGTGTTGCATCCTTGATCGCATCATCTTGCCATACTACGTTTTCTCTATTCCTGCAACATTTCAGATATTCGTGATTTGTTTTGGTAAACCCCCAACCAATCTCTAACGTTTTTGAACTAATACACACAATGACATAATAGAGGTGCATTCTTACCCTTGAGGTTACACACAATAGCTCAAGGAATATGGAAATGGAGGTAAATAAGGATAGAAAAAGGTGGTATAAAATAAGCAATTTCATGGGCCAAGATCTCCCCCAAACTTTAGTCACGTTCATGTCCTCGTACAGGCCATCGCTTTCACAGATCTGGGTTGGAACCTTGATGTTGGGCATGAAGTTCTACTATGTCATATGCCTCAGCCATATCTGTCCCTGGAAACTTATATCCCCCAGTCAATATTATATCCTTCCACCATTTTCCCTGGAACTTGTAATCAGGTTGATATTGATCAAGTGGAATCTAGATGATGGGGAATGAAAATTTCAAACCTAGCCATCGAACCCCACAAAACCTCATACATGCTATATACCTAGATATTATTTCCATGGCTCTGCGAAAATTGGAAGCCCCAAATGATTCTTGTTCCCTGACAGCAGGTGGTGATAAGGCCCATCTCTGGTCATAGTTTTCAAGTGCCTCTTCCTTGCAAGGGGTCAACTGTTTTATGCAAATCTCAGCACACCATTTTTGTGTAGTTTCCATATTATGTGGCCAATTGGAAATCCGTCTGAAATAATTATGTTTGTTGATGATATGTGTAACTTGAAAGTTATCCATTATAACCTGAAGGGGTCTCTGTACCTAATTTTACTCAAAAGAATCAAGTTCCCTCTTCCACTTCGCCTGGTTAATTGTGTAGGAAAGGAAGGCCCTCAATTGGACATCTACCACATAAGGAACTGGATTGAATTTTTTATCATCTCTTAGCAGGTAGTTGTGCATGTACAGTTCACACATGAGATGTTGTGTGAGGATGTCATGACCTTTCAAAGTCCTAGAAACTGTATGGGGTCTTTAACATTATAAACCATCTCCTAGTGAATACATTCCAGACAGAAAAATAAATATTGTTTATGAAGGAACAATGCATAGCTGAGAGAAGGGGAGCGGCATGTTACTACCTATTGGGTGATATCATACATTTCCTATTTGTCATATCTTAACCTCTGTATATCTGCCTCTAGCTCCATAATATTTTCCTTTTTTTTCTTGCCCTTTTTCTTCTCTTCTTCCAACTTTTCCTCATAGTCACCAACGACTCTAGTATCCTGCACCGAGACGACATATTTCTGGGACGACATATTTCCGGGACGACATGATATTTAGGTGGTTTTTTGGCACATGGTTTTTTGCCGATGGTTTTCTATTTCCAGTTAAGGAATTAGGGTTTTGGACTAATCCAGGTCATTGGGTTAGGGTTTTGG